>JXCR01093316.1:51600-69116 GCA_002079205.1 Phalaenopsis hybrid cultivar | reverse complement strand
TATATATATATATATATATATATATATATATATATATATATATCTATATCTATATAGAACCCTAACGTATAATATGTTGTTACAAAATTACCTATGCACTAGACCGCTGGGGCGTTGCCTCCGCACTCCCAACCCACTTAACAAAACTCAGTCGATTGGATAGATGCTGGAGCGGAACGGAGCGAGTCAGATCCGCTCCGCTCGCTCGCTACGTTCCCCTCCAACATCTGTCCCTATCTGGTATATGAGCCATCGGATCGTAAACAGCCCTACATATAACTTGTACTGAATGCCGTTTTTATTCGAATATGCAGTTAACAAGCAGTTGAATGACAAAGAGAGGGTTGCTGCTGCCCTGGAGAATCCCAATCTGCGTCAGCTCGTTGACGAATGCTTACACTCCAGTGAACTGTAGATGCATTAGCAATATGATGGTTGTAATATCAGTCAGTCAATAAGGTAATGCGGTCTTATTCTATACTAGTATTGTTGTTTGGGTATTGAGATTTACTTGTTAGAGAGATTATTTCCGGTGATTTGCGTAGAATCACACAGTTTTTATATATTTATAGGTTTTATTTCCTTAAATCACATAAAAATATAAGACTAATATTAATTTGTTAGCATGAAATGTTGCTNTATGGTCCCAAAATCTCATTTTCTGGCGCACATTTAGTGTAACATCTTCCGGGTGACTTTTACATGGACTGAAACTTTATTTCACTCTTGAGCTCTGACGCTACCAAACAATTTATTTCTTTAGCTTTTAGCCATAGAAATTCGTAAACATCTTATTTCTATGATGGAATTGGATGCGGTAGAAGCGGCCGCTAAATCATCTTCATTAGTCGGCTTGACTCCATGAATCCTCCTTGACCATCTATTTCTCTTGGCTGCTACATATAACCAGGGCTGTGAATTTTGCTCGAAAATCGTTAATCGCTCGAAAATTGGTTCGAATTTTTGTTCATATCAAAATAAACGAGCTGAGTTATGAGCCAAAATTTTGGATCAAATTTTTTTTGAGCCGGCCCAGCTCGTCTCGAAATCCGGTCGTAAACAACTGTTGAGAAATTAGGGCAAATCAACGCACGAATCAACAAACACAAGAAAAAACACACAGAGCGACGGATTTCTGATTTCACGAAAAAACAGTATACCTCTTTAGGGTTACAAATACAACATATATATATATATATATATATATATATATATATATATAGAACCCTAGCGTACAATATGTTGTTACAAAATTACCTATGCACTATACCGCTGGGGCGTTGCCTCCGCACTCCCAACCCACTTAACAAAACTCACTCGATTGGACAGATGCTGGAGCGGAACGGAGCGAGTCAGATCCGCTCCGCTCGCTCGCTCCGTTCCCCTCCAACATCTGTCCCTTATCTGGTATATGAGCCATCGGATCGTAAACAGCCCTACATATAACTTGTACTGAATGCCGTTTTTATTCGAATATGCAGTTAACAAGCAGTTGAATGACAAAGAGAGGGTTGCTGCTGCCCTGGAGAATCCCAATCTGCGTCAGCTCGTTGACGAATGCTTATACTCCAGTGAACTGTAGATCCATTAGCAATATGATAGTTGTAATATCAGTCAGTCAATAAGCTAATGCTNCTCCGCACTCCCAACCCACTTAACAAAACTCACTCGATTGGACAGATGCTGGAGCGGAACGGAGCGAGTCAGTTCCGCTCCACTCGCTCGCTACGTTCCGCTCCAGCATCCGTCTCTTATCTGGTATATGAGCCATCGGATCGCAAACAGTCCTACATATAACTTGTACTGAATGCCGTTCTTATTCGAATATGCAGTTAACAAGCAGTTGAATGACAAAGAGAGGGTTGCTGCTGCCCTGGAGAATCCCAATCTGCGTCAGCTCGTTGACGAATGCTTATACTCCAGTGAACTGTAGATCCATTAGCAATATGGTAGTTGTAATATCAGTCAGTCAATAAGCTAATGCGGTCTTATTCTATGCTAGTATTGTTGTTTGGATATTGAGATTTACTTTGTTAGAGATATTATTTCCGGTGATTTACGTAGAATCACACAGTTTTTATATATGTATAGGTTTTATTTCCTTAAATCACATAGAAATATAAGACTAATATTAATTTGTTAGCATGAAATGTTGCTTTTCATGTGTTCTGATGTGACCGGGACTCTAAAATGTCATATATGTAAATATTAAAAGTTTAGATATTAGGACATGTAAATATATAAGATTTATGGGAAATGCAGGTAAATTTTCCTTTTTTTTTAATAATTTTGTTGACTGTAATTCTCCCCTTGTTGAGAAAAGTTGAATGTAAAGGGCCTACTTACTGATTGATTGCACTGTATACAAGGACTTGGATCATACTTTCCATTTATTGTATGCCGTGGGAGAGGAGAAATTATTGTGCCTGGAGTCCGAACACAAGCTACGTCCGGACAACAAACACAATGCATGGGAAGGTCTGTTTTTTTTGTTCTCTGCTTCGTCTGTGCATTACATCCGTTGTTCAGACGTAGATGTAGCTTGTGTTCGGACTCCGGACGTAATATTTTTTTCGTGGGGAAGATCTTGACCCACTACAATTGAGAGGGCTTAACCNAAGATCTTCATACAAATTAAAATGAAACTATTAATCTCTATGCAACGGGTTTTCAAGCATGCAACAGCCTGCANAAGATCTTCATACAAATTAAAATGAAACTATTAATCTCTATGCAACGGGTTTTCAAGCATGCAACAGCCTGCGAGGAACATCTCAATTTTATGTCGTATTGATTAAAGAAAGCTTTGCCCGTTTAATATTTCACACATAAATAATGCTTAGAAAGGATAGCAGTTTTCAATTGCCTGAATTATTTAAATAATCAACAATAGTCAGTTATAAAAAATAGCCCATTAATATAATTACAATTCTAATTCACAATAGCTCAATGAAGGAGAAGTAACATAAATGCTAAATTTTTCTATAAAGCCATGGAAAAACATATTNTTTCACACATAAATAATGCTTAGAAAGGATAGCAGTTTTCAATTGCCTGAATTATTTAAATAATCAACAATATTCAGTTATAAAAAATAGCCCATTGATATAATTACAATTCTAATTCACAATAGCTCAATGAAGAAGTAACATAAATGCTAAATTTTTCTATAAAGCCATGGAAAAACATATTATAAGCTGAACATATTAATATCTCTGGCTGTTAATGTTGCCTAATAATTAAAATTTTAGTAATATTTAGAACTATATTTTTATCACTTTTTTTTAGTAACTAAATTATTAACTTTGAAGGTATTTTGCATTTTTTATTTTTTATTTTTATATATTAATAAGTTCTTCTTAGCAATGGTCTAATTATGGCTTAATTCTCCCTTGGCTAATTCGTACTCTATTGGAACTATGTATAGAGAAGTTCTAATATTTTCTGGACGGAAAACATACTCACTTTTTGCTGATAGATCTCTCGACGACATAGTAGGCATAATTCTAATTTTTACTGTCGTTTGAGGTGAAAGAAAAGTTATTAATGTGCGTGAATATGTTAAAATCCCCTTGTATTATAATAAATGGGTAAACTCGAATTAACATGCGCTAAAAATATTTCTTTATATATTATTCCAATTGCATTCATTTTAGCATGTAAAGTGATGAACATATCATCATTTATAAGAATAGATCTAATAAAACACAAATTAATTATTTTATTATGAGTGAAAAAGATCGTCAGCTTTGTATAGATTGTAATGTCATTATAGTGAAATTTTTAAGGTATAACATAGATTAATTGTTTTAAACTTTTTAAATGAACGGTTATAAGATGAAAAACATAATAAAATATGAGTAAATTTTAATATCTGAAAATTTAGGATGTCTTTGAAGAAATTAATGTTATGTGAGATAAAATAATGATTACTATTAAGTTGCAAAAAATACTTGAAGAATCAAAAAGAAAAACTCTTATGAATAAAAATAGTTGGCGGTGGAATAATGATGTCCAAGAATAATAAAAATAAGAAATTTATTATTGAAATTGGTTTAGATATAAAAGATTCGAAAAAATATAATGTGATCGGTTGGGAGTCAAAGAAAATAATTATTTATGCTAAAAATTTTATTTTTAATTATATTTATGATATGCTAGATATTGAAGAGGGTGAAAGATATATGTATAAATTAGTCAAACAATGAAAAAAGAAAATAAAGTTTTAGTTCAAGTGTATCAAGGATGAAATTAAATAGTGTTTTTCTTTGAAGAGGATCTTCAATATAAGATGTTGGGGAATTTTAATAAACTTTTCAATGAAGATTATAAAAATATGATTAACCTTAGTAATCTTAATATCATAAATAATAATTAAAATTTTTATTTCTACCGTTGTATTAGTAAGACAAAAGTTAAGGAAGCTTTAAATTGAAATTTTTTAAAACTAGAATGATCTGATGATATTTTAATAGAAGTATAAAAATATTTAAAAGATCTAAGAATTTTTTGGCTTACTAAATTTTTTGATGTATTTTAAAAAAAAATGATCAGTGGAGAAAAAAATCTATTAGTTATTTTTTTTTAAGAGTAAAGAAATTCACAAGAGTGCAAATTATAGAGTAATGGAGTTAATGTGTCATCTTTACAGTTATGGGAGAGTAATTGAACATTGGTTACAATGTGATTAAAAAATTTCTCAATCAGTTTAGATTCATGTCGGGCAAGTCTAATATGGAAGCTATACATTTATTGAGAGGTTTGTTGGAGAAGTATAGAGAGAGTAATGAGGATCTACAGACGATTTCTGTTGATTAAGAAAAAAAAACTTATGATAAGGTTGCAATAGAAATACTTCAGAGTTTTAGAAAAAAATGGTGTTGATATTGCTTATATTCAAGTAATTAAAGATAAATATACTTTAGTTATTGTTGTTTTCAAACACAAGAAGGATTACATTAGGAGTCATCTTTAAGCCCATATTTTTTTGCTTTAGTTATGAATGTTCTTACTGGACATCTACAATAGAATGTATCGTGGTCGTTGTGATCTCCTTGTGGATACAACTGAAGAGAGTTTTCAGGAATTATATGAATTATGAAAGTCAACTTTTGAGTCTAAAGGTTTTCGTTTGAATAGATCTAAAACTGAATACATTGAATATAATCTTAGTAGTAATAGATCTAAGGAGTGAAAGTTCTAGATATCTCGGGTTTATTATTTAAAGTTATGATGATATGGATGGGGATGTCATTAGTACAATTCAAGTTGGATGGTTGAAGTGGAGGAATGCATTTGACCTTTTGTAAGATAGAAAAGTACTGCTTAAACTTTAAGGAAAGTTTTATATGATGGCGAAACCTGCAAGTTTTTATGGCACGGAACGTTGGCCTATAAAATAGAACCATAAAATTAAGTTAAGTGTTGTTGAGCTGAGAATGCTCAGGTGGATGAGTGGCTTTACACTTAGATACAAAAGGGGAAACAAATATATCTGCAAAAGGTAGCTCCAGCGGCAGACAAGATTAAAGAGAGTCACCGTAAATGGTTTGTTCACATTAAATGTCGACCATTTGATGACCCATTTAGGAGAGTAAGTGTTTTAGATTTGACTTATGTTAAGAATGGTAGAGGTAGACCTAAAACAGGGAGAATAGATGTCACCTCAAGCTTTCAACACACCAAGTGAAAAGATGACACTCAAAAGGACAAAATGGAGAAAAATAATTTATGTGGCCGACCCCACTTAGCGGGATAAAGGCTTTTTGTTGTTGTTGTTGCTTTCATTTTAACATTTAATATTCTTTTAATAAAATATTTATATTTTTCTATGAGTAGCGAAACTTTCATCTCATAAGAATTTAATTGTGATGTTATGAGAACATAATGTCTTTTTAAGGAGAAACTGCTAAATAAAGCTAACATGTGTGATGCATAGCACTGACACTTTTAAAAATGTGTCGTACCCATGTCGGACATTTATCAGACACCAACAATTATCCGACACTTCTCTGACACTACAAAATGCATGTTTGAATATTTTTTTAAGCCTGAACACTGCATGTTGAAGTCATCTCTAACATTTGTTAAAATCAAATATCGAAAGTGCTTCTAATATTCGCGGAAGCTGAGCATTGGTAATTCTTTTTTTGTAATCATAGGATTTTTTTTAAAAATTTTAGTAGATAAGTTGGATTATAAGTTTGATGAATTCTTTAGTATATCTAATTTTAAAAATTAATTTTCATAAACATGTGTTTTATAATATAAATTAAATTTATGAAGTTAAATTTTATTCGTGCATATTTTTAATAAAGAATAATGAAAAAATATATATTTTTTTATTAATAATTAATTAAATATACAAACGGTGCCATGATGTTTCGTGTCATATTTTTTCAAATTATGTCGTATCCCCGTATCTCGTTGTGTCGTGTCCGTGTTTCATAACATGCGTGCTTCGTTTCTAACAATATGATAGATTAGATTGTAAGTAGATTAAATATTCATAAGTCATAAGATATAACATTTTAACATACGAAAAACTTGAATCAAGAATATACTAATTAAATGCATAATGTCTTGAATAAAAAAATAATACTTAAATTTAGAAATATTATTACTCGTCTTAGCGAAAATCTCATTTTTTGAATAACAAATTTGATGTTCTAGATGACTCCCACTCACTTTAACACAGAATCAACCTATAAATCATAAAAATTNTCGTTTTAGCGAAAATCTCATTTTTTGAATAACAAATTTGATGTTCTAGATGACTCCCACTCACTTTAACACTGAATCAACCTATAAATCACAAAAATTCAAGCTCGATGCATATTACAATTAATCAACTTCTTCAATATTCTTGACACATTTTAATATTCTTTATAAATTTTAACTATAATTAAATTTAAATTTTATGTTTTATAATTTATTCTCATTGGAATTTGTTTTATTTTTAATTTATAATTAAGTTACTCTTTTATCAAAAAGACTAATATTATGACACAATTCAAATTTAAAAATTGATTAACCTAAAATAATTCCATGTTAATGATAGATGCCCTTTTTATTAAATTTCTCTATCATAAAAATAATTATCTTAAATAAAAAGTTATTATCTTTTCGTTATTATTAAATGTACTTTCATCCTTATGTTAAATTAATTTATACATGTTGAAAAAATGTAAGAAGCTTGCATTTAAATATGAAATTTTTAGAGAATTTCATATTTAACTTACTTGGATTAAAGTTCATGTACATTTTTTTTTGTTTTCAAAATGAATGACCAAAGGCTATTATATGAGACTCCAGCCACCCCTAATATGTCTAACAATTCGAGACCATCTTCTTAAGGCCAACTGTGCCCGAGGGGACTCGAACCCCCGACCCGAGGGGTCTTATACCGTGGATGCCAACCAACAGGCCGGGGTACGCGGCACAGTTCATGTAAAGTTTAATCATATAATCATTACTAGCTTTTACACTGGATAAGATGATACTAGTCATATAGTAATTTAAAATCATCTAGATTGTAATATTCTCACATTTAAATTCACATTTAAATGCACATAAATGTTATTCTCTATGTAATTTGTTTACCCACAAATAATATTATATTTGATATTTAATTTATGCGAAATTCCTAATTAATTTACTGAATGTTTATTCAAGTTTAAACTTTTACTAAAGCAAAACAAATTTNCTAATATTATGACACAATTCAAATCTAAAAATTGATTAACCTAAAATAATTCCATGTTAATGATAGATGCCCATGCCCTGTTTATTAAAATTTTCTATCATAAAAATATTGTCTTAAATAAAAAGTTATTATCTTTTCATTATTATTAAATGCATTTTCATCCTTATATTAGATTAATTTATACATGTTGAAAAAATGTAAGAAGCTTGCATTTAAATATGAATTTTTTAGAGAATTTCATATTTTACTTGAATTAAAGTTCATGTACATTTTTTTTTTGTTTTCAAAATAAATGTCCAGAGGCTATTATATGAGACTCCAACCACCCCTAATGTGCCTAACAATTCAAGTACTAGCTTCTTAAGGTCAACTGTGCCCGAGGGGATTCAAACCCCCGACCTGAGGGGTCTTATACCGTGGATGCCAACCAACAGGCCGGGGTACGCTACAGAGTTCATGTAAAGTTAATCATATAATCATTACTAACTATTACACTGGATAAGATCATACCAGTCATATAATAATTTACAATCATCTAGATTTTAATATTCTCATATTTAAATTCACATTTAAATGAACATAAATGTTATTATCTATGTAATTTGTTTACCCACAAATAATATTATATTTGATATTTAATTTGTGCGAAATTCCTAAATAATGTACTGAATGTTTATTCAAGTTTAAACTTTTACTAAAGCAAAACAAATTCTACTTAATTTAAACCAACACAAAACTCTTTCATAATTGAGAAAGAAAGTGTCAAAAGTTTGGATTTACCCTCCAATACATTATTCTATATAGAAAACTTTGTCGAACTTAAACTCACTTGCTTGGAAAAAAGGCCAACAAAATATTCAAAGCAATTTCCTTTCAATAAAATGAAAACCTTAACTTCTTCCTTCAAAATCAGTACAATTTTCTACCTAGAGTTCAAGTGCTTGTGATGTTCAACCCATGCCCAATGTCGTGTGCTCACTTGATCGAGTTCGTCTTGATACTGCCACATGTTTGGTGCCGCAGTCAATCACTATACTCAACCACAGCTGCTTTGGCTTGCTCGGCTGCACTCGACACAACATAGTCTCGTGCTTTTTTGCTCAAATGTGCTCTGGCTTGCATGACCTTGTTGCGAGGCTGACTTGAGCCCTTCTTTTCTTGGATTCTCTACCCCCTCTTGTTTTCCTTCTCAGCTTCACACACCCTCTCTGCTCTTGCACAGACCCATCGCGCTCTTCGTTTTCTTCATCTTTCCCTCACTTCCTCCATTGCATGAGCCTCCCAGAGGCTAATGCACTTCTTAGAAGCGAACCGACTAGCTTCGGTTTTTTTTTCCCCCTGAAAGCTTTAATTTTAGATAGAGTTTTGTTATCATGATAGTCATTATTGTGTATTAAGTTGTTGTTGTTGTATAAAACAAAGCTTGATTATTACACTTTTGTTTATGTTTTCCCTGCAACTTGGCCCTCCTGCAACTGATCAGATATTTCCTAGGGTGGAAGTAATTTACTGGTGATTTTTTCACAGAGATTTTTTTCATCTTGTGCACACAGTTAACCAAAACTGTAATGTCAAATACAGACCACAGAATTGTATTATGAGGAAAAGAATTTCACNAAAATCAGTACAATTTTCTACCTAGAGTTCAAGTGCTTGTGATGTTCAACCCATGCCCAACGTCGTGTGCTCACTTGATCGAGTTCCTCTTGATACTGCCACATGTTTGGTGCCGCTGTCAATCACAATACTCGACCACAGCTGCTTTAGCTTGCTCGGCTGCACTCGACACAGCATATTTCCTAGGGTGGAAGTAATTATACTGGTGATTTTTTCACAGAGATTTTTTTCATCTTGTGCACACAGTTACCCAAAACTGTAATGTCAAATACAGACCACAGAATTTTATTATGAGGAAAAGAATTTTAGTGTCTGATAGGTTTTGAACATCATTAGAGCACATATTCATTTATGGTCCCAAAATCTCATTTTCTGGCGCACATTTAGTGTAACATCTTCCGGGTGACTTTTACATAGACTGAAACTTTATTTCATTCTTGAGCTCTGCACGCTACCAAACAATTTATTTCTTTAGCTTTTAGCCATAAAAACATCTTATTTCTATGATGGAATTGGATGCGGTAGAAGCGGCCGCTAAATCATCTTCATTAGTCGGCTTGACTCCATGAATCATCCTTGNAAAATCAGTACAATTTTCTACCTAGAGTTCAAGTGCTTGTGATGTTCAACCCATGCCCAACGTCGTGTGCTCGCTTGATCGAGTTCGTCTTGATACTGCCACATGTTTGGTGCCGCAGTCAATCACTATACTCGACCACAGCTGCTTTGGCTTGCTCGGCTGCACTCGACACAGCATGGTCTCGTGCTTTTTTGCTCACATGTGCTCTGGCTTGCATGACCTTGTTGCGAGGCTGACTTAAGCCCTTCTTTTCTTGGATTGCTCTACCCCCTCTCTCTTGTTTTCCCTCTCAGCTTCACACACCCTCTCTGCTCTTGCACAGACCCATCGCCCTCTTCATTTTCTTCGTCTTTTCCTCACTTCCTCCATTGCATGAGCCTCACAGAGGCTTATGCACTTCTTAGAAGCGAACCGACTAGCTTCGGTTTTTTTTTTCCCTGAAAGCTTTAATTTTCGATGAGTTTTGTTATCATGATAGTCATTATTGTGTATTAATTTTTAATTATATAAAAAAAAAGCTTGATTATTACACTTTTGTTTATTTTTTTACTGCAACTTGGCCCTCCTGCAACTGATCAGATATTTCCTAGGGTGGAAGTAATTATACTGGTGATTTTTTCACAGAGATTTTTTTTATCTTGTGCACACAGTTAACCAAAACTGTAATGTCAAATACAGACCACAGAATTTTATTATGAGGAAAAGAATTTTAGTCTGTCTGATAGGTTTTGAACATCATTAGAGCACATATTCATGTATGGTCCCAAAATCTCATTTTCTGGCGCACATTTAGTGTAACATCTTCCGGGTGACTTTTACATGGACTGAAACTTTATTTCATTCTTGAGCTCTGACGCTACCAAACAATTTATTTCTTTAGCTTTTAGCCATAGAAATTCGTAAACATCTTATTTCTATGATGGAATTGGATGTGGTAGAAGCGGCCGCTAAATCATCTTCATTAGTCGGCTTGACTCCATGAATCCTCCTTCACCATCTATTCCTCTTGGCTGCTACATATAACCAGGGCTGTGAATTTTGCTCGAAAATCGTTAATCGCTCGAAAATTGATTCGAACTTTTGTTCATATCAAAATAAACGAGCCGAGCTATGAGCCAAAATTTTGGATCAAATTTTTTTTGAGCCTGCCCAGCTCGGCTCGAAATCCGATCGTAAACAACTGTTGAGAAATTAGGGCAAATCAACGCACAAATCAACAAACACAAGAAAGAACACACGGAGCGGTTGATTTCTGATTTCACGAAAANTATTTCTCTTGGCTGCTACATATAACCAGGGCTGTGAATTTTGCTCGAAAATCGTTAATCGCTCGAAAATTGGTTCGAATTTTTGTTCATATCAAAATAAACGAGCTGAGTTATGAGCCAAAATTTTGGATCAAATTTTTTTTGAGCCGGCCCAGCTCGTCTCGAAATCCGGTCGTAAACAACT
This sequence comes from Phalaenopsis hybrid cultivar, assembly GCA_002079205.1. Classification (NCBI taxonomy): domain Eukaryota; kingdom Viridiplantae; phylum Streptophyta; class Magnoliopsida; order Asparagales; family Orchidaceae; genus Phalaenopsis; species Phalaenopsis hybrid cultivar. The sequence goes on along the minus strand of JXCR01093316.1, from coordinate 57,762 downwards.
GTTGAGAAATTAGGGCAAATCAACGCACGAATCAACAAACACAAGAAAAAACACACAGAGCGACGGATTTCTGATTTCACGAAAAAACAGTATTTCTCTTTAGGGTTACAAATACAACATATATATATATATATATATATATATATATATATATATAGAACCCTAGCGTACAATATGTTGTTACAAAATTACCTATGCACTATACCGCTGGGGCGTTGCCTCCGCACTCCCAACCCACTTAACAAAACTCACTCGATTGGACAGATGCTGGAGCGGAACGGAGCGAGTCAGATCCGCTCCGCTCGCTCGCTCCGTTCCCCTCCAACATCTGTCCCTTATCTGGTATATGAGCCATCGGATCGTAAACAGCCCTACATATAACTTGTACTGAATGCCGTTTTTATTCGAATATGCAGTTAACAAGCAGTTGAATGACAAAGAGAGGGTTGCTGCTGCCCTGGAGAATCCAAATCTGCGTCAGCTCGTTGACGAATGCTTATACTCCAGTGAACTGTAGATCCATTAGCAATATGATAGTTGTAATATCAGTCAGTCAATAAGCTAATGCTGTCTTATTCTATACTAGTATTGTTGTTTGGGTATTGAGATTTACTTGTTAGAGAGATTATTTCCGGTGATTTGCGTAGAATCACACAGTTTTTATATATTTATAGGTTTTATTTCCTTAAATCCATAAAAATATAAGACTAATATTAATTTGTTAGCATGAAATGTTGCTTTTCATGTGTGTTCTGATGTGACCGGGACTCTAAAATGTTATATATGTAAATATTAAAAGTTTACATATTAGGACATGTAAATATATAAGATTTATGGGATATGCATGTAAATTTTCCTTTTTTANATTAAAAGTTTACATATTAGGACATGTAAATATATAAGATTTATGGGATATGCATGTAAATTTTCCTTTTTTTTTTATTTTGTTGACTATACTTCTCCTTTTGTTGAGAGAAGTTGAATGTAAAGGGCCTACTTTCTGATTGATTGCACTGAATACAAAAGCACTTGGATCAATTATCATAGAATATCATAGAGTAGCACGTGCTTTCGATTTTTTGACTGCCGTGGGGGAGGAGAAATTATTGTGTACTGAGTCCGAACACAAGCTACGTCCTGACAACAAAGACAATGCATTGGAATGTCTGTTTTTTTTTTGTTTTCCGCTTCCTCCGTGCATTACATCCGTTGTTCAGACGTAGATGTAGCTTGTGTTCGGACTCCGGACGCAATATTTTTTTCGTGGGGAAGATTTACCTGAGGAGAGCTATGACCCACTACAATTGAGAGGGCTNTATATATATATATATATATATATATTCATAGCCATTAATTTGACTAAGGTCAATCAATGGCATGTTATCTTTGCTGAGCTAATCTTGGAAAGCTAACTCATTATTTGTTCTATTTGGCCTAAACATAACTCTCCTTTTACCTAGCCAATAATGTAAGCTATCACTATCGTCACGCTTGGAACTTCAGATCACTTTGCCTTGTATTAAGGATCTTGTATCCTGGTTTTGTTGAAAATTTTGAAGACTTAAGCTTACTAATTAGTACCTAATTTATTCAATTTTCCATAAACTAATCTAGAACTGACTATTTGATTATAACATAATAATTATTAGTGTGAAAATTAAAGATAAAAATAAATTTTATATTTGGATTGTATAAAAAAGGAATAATAATGGAGTTCTAGTTAGTAAAACCATCTTATCAATACCCATACAAAATCTCATGAAATTTTTCATATTTTATCATCACAATTATAAGTTTAATTCTTCTCATGTACTTTAAAGAAACATTGTTTTTGTGTGGTAAAGAATTATGAAGCAATATACATAACTTGAGCAAGATTTTATGGATTCATCATATAAGGTTATAAAACACTTGATTTATATGACAATGAAGATTGTTAATCAAATGTGCCTAGAGATATTTTATCAATTGCCATGAGTTTGGTGTGGATAGTCTCAGAGAAAGACTTTCGACTAACCAAACTGATTATTCGTGCACATAGTAATGCTCATTCAAAACCAACGAGAGTGGCGCTATGCCATTACTTTGTATATTTTGCTATCATATTAAAAGAAACAATTATATAGTTTTATTCATATTTGATCCAACGTCTGGACTCATGTGCGTAGTTTTCATATCTCGAGCATACCTCTCAACTCAGTACTTCGGTTTAAGTTGCTATTGAGCTTGTTGGAAAGATAAAAAGATGATTTACAAAGTTAGAAGCTATCATAGAGAAAATATTCTAAAATAAGAAGGGGTGATGATGCTCAAGAGGTGATCTGTCATTGTAATCTATTAATGTTCTTAGAAGGTCATATATTTATCTATTATATCTCAAAATTTTGTCAGTTTCTTTATTTGTTTGTTCTGTAAATCTTTTGCTTAGTATATGATCTCTAAATATTGTTATTATCTTCGCCATTCTTGTGTGGGCTCATTTTTTTACTAGGCTCAGACCTAGCGAAAAACTCCTTTGGATGAGTCTTTTCTCCTCCTAATTTACGTAGCCGTCTTTGATTGTATAGTGATATTTTTTTTTGAAATCAAATAAATAAATAAATTCAAAACTTATGCACTNCACAATCACCAAACTCCGCCTCTACGGCGCCGATCCGGCCATCCTCCGCTCCCTCGCCGGAACCCAAATTTCCGCCGTTATCGGCGCGGCCAACGGTGAAATCGCCTCACTCGCCGGCGATCCCTCTGCCGCCTCCCGATGGGTCGCCTCCAATGTTCTCCCCTTCCTTCCATCCACTTCAATCTCCTCCATCTCCGTGGGAAATGAAGTTCTATCCTTCGGCGATTCCTCAATCGCATCCCAGCTCCTCCCTGCAATGCAGAACCTCCGATCTGCTCTCATCGCCTCGTCGTCCCCATCCGCTGCTGCCATAAAGGTCACCTCCGTCCACTCCATGGCCATCCTCGCCCAATCGGAACCACCCTCTGCCGGCGCATTTCACTCCGACATCGCCCCCACGCTCCAAGCCGTACTTGATTTCTTGAACAAGACCGGATCTCCCTTTATGATCAATCCCTACCCGTTCTTCGCTTACCGCAGCGATCCGCGGCCGNTTGGTTCGTTTAACTAACCGAACGAAAAAAATTTGTTCACGTTCGTCTCGTTTACTTATCAAGCGAATCGAATACGAACTCATTAACGAACCGAACACGAATTGTTCGCAAACAACGAGCTTTTTTGACAGCCCCAATCTTATCAATACCTATACAAAACCTCATGAAATTTTTCATATTTTATCATGACAATTATAATTTTAATTCTTCTCATGTACCTTAAAGAAACATTGTTCATAAGTTAAACAATTTCTTATAAATCTCTAAAAATACTCTTGACAAAAATGATGGTTTTTTTTATTTTTTATTTTTTAACTTTAGCCTAAGTGTAATAAAGGAATAGCTAAACATAAAAGGGCTAAAGGGTATTGGTAAAGAGTTATGAAGCAATATACATAACTTGAGCAAGATTTTATGGATTCATCATATAAGGTTATAAAACACTTGATTTATATGACAATGAAGATTGTTAATCAAATGTGCCTAGAGATATTTTATAAATCGCCATGAGTTTGGCGTGGACGGTCTCGGAGAAAGACTTTCGACTAACCAAACTGATTATTCGTACACAAAGTAATGCTCATTCAAAACCAACAAGAGTGGCGCTATGCCATTACTTGGTATATTTTGCTATCATATTAAAAGAAACAATTACATAGTTTTATTCATATTTGATTCAATGCCTGGACTCATTTGCGTAGTTTTCATATCTCGAGTATACCTCTCAACTCAGTACTTCGATTTAGGTTGTTATTGAGCTTGTTGGAAAGATAGAAAGATGATTGACAAATTATTAGCGTACGTCTTGATTCAAGTTAGAAGCTATCATAGACAAAAAAAATTCAAAAATATTTTTGAGGCAAATACATGGTCTAGTTTGTAATTTTTTAATATATGATTTTTAATACAATATGAAGTATTCATTTTTCTTTTAGTTATTGACACTCTATATATTGGGTAGTTATCATTCATGTAAGCACAATTCTAGTTATATAAAATATGCATATTTCTTGCGCGAGTTATTTGCTAGTGCGAGTTCAAATAAAAAAACTTTTTTATGATGCGATGATTTGACTAGAAGGGGTGATGATGCTCAAGAGGTGATCTGCCATTGTAATCTATTAATGTTCTTAGAAGGTCATATATTTGTCTTTTATATCTCAAAATTTTGTCAGTTTATTTATTTGTTTGTTGTGTAAGCTTCTATTCTTCACCATTCTTGTGTGGGCTCATTTTCTTAATAGACTCGAACTCAGTGAAGGACTCCTTTGGATGAGTCTTTTCTCCTCCGAATTCACGTACCCGTCTTTGATTGTATAGTGATATATTTTTTGAAATCAAATATAGAAATAAATTCAAAACTTATGCACTAATCTATTAATTGGGATAATTACATACACAACACACAAAATATTACTATTTATAAAATCTAGCTCTCATATTATTTTTTTGAACTATCGAACTGATGTAGTTACACATGTCATGATCAAATCATTGAGAATTTGATAAAAATTAAAAATTATGAGCGGAACTTTTACCATTAATTTTGATATTTGAGTGAGAATTTGAAAATAAATGAAGAAACAACGTTGTTTAAGGGGGCAATGTATGTAATTGCTCTTATTAATTTGTAGCCATTCACTAATTTTTTATTTGAGAATGTGTTGAACTTCGTTCATTGAACACCACCGCCTGGATAAATTTACATCTGACAATGGTGTATTTTCGGAATTTCTTTGGATGGAGATGACGAAGCCTGCCCCACACGAGAAATTATTGCATCAAGAGTCCCGTTGTAGTTTTAGATCAAAACTCCAATTAAACTCTGTCACGTGTACAGACAAACCCCCAATTTGATAAATAGATGAGTTTGTCTGTACACGTGACAAACTCTAATAAGAATTATGATGTAAAACTGTATCATAACCTTAAAAGGTTGAAGTTGGCATAAACCGTTACAAAGCAGGCGTTACTTGACGATGCCGTTACTTTCGAAATGCCCGATCCTCATGACCAAGCTAACGTTTGCACCACGTGGGCTTCTGACCTTTGTCGGCACTGACGGCGTTACCCGAATCGATCCACCACTCCTTTTTAAGACCTCTCCCCCTTTCCCTTTATTGCGAATCAATCTCTCTCTCTCACACTAGCTCGCTCTTAATCCATGGCGGCGATGACCTACATCTGCTTCGCGATGGCCGCGCTCCTGCTCGGCTTCCTTTTCTCACCTGCAAGTAAACCTCTCTTTCCTCTCTCTCTCTCTCTCCCCCTTTACCCCCGAGAAAATTACAGAGACATCGAAANCGATGGCCGCGCTCCTGCTCGGCTTCCTTTTCTCACCTGCAAGTAAACCTCTCTTTCCTCTCTCTCTCTCTCCCTTTACCCCCGAGAAAATTACAGAGACATCGAAGAACGAGAATTAAAGCATCTGAAAAGAAGCTATGATGATTTTACTCGGATCTGTCGTCTCTCTTTCCTCTCCCGCTTTCTGCTTCCGATAAAAGCGAAGCAGAAAGTGATCGCCATGGCAGATCTCCAACAGAGCATTACCCCGCATGGAAGTTCCTCTTAGAACTCCTGAAGCTCTCACTCTATACCTAATCTCACTCTTCTCCCCTTCGATCTTCATATCCTTTTTCTTTTTTTCGGAAATTTACGTACATACCACTCAATTCTTATGCATTCACTTAACTCACCCTAAACTTTTAATTTTTTACATTCTTAATATTTACATAATGTTCGAAGGCGTAGGGGTGTAAATGAGCCAAACACGAGCGAGCCCAAACCCCACTCGTGTTCGGCTCGTTTTTATTTCGAGCTCAAAAAGTGTGTTTGTGTTCAGCTCATTTGCTTAGCGAGCTGAACACTCTTTGTTCACAAACAAAGAGTCATTTTGACAGCTCTAATCACGTAGTCACAAGATGTTAAAAATTAGACCAAGATTTAAATCATATGAATCTAATTTAATAATTTTTAGTAGTCTGGTTAAATTTTAAAAAAATAATATATATATATATATATATATATATATTGGTAGAAGGAGCATGG
>JXCR01093316.1:26145-51217 GCA_002079205.1 Phalaenopsis hybrid cultivar | reverse complement strand
CCCTTTATGATCAATCCCTACCCGTTCTTCGCTTACCGCAGCGATCCGCGGCCCGAAACCCTATCGTTCTGTCTTTTTCAACCCAATCCAGGGCGATTCGACGCTGGTAGCAAGCTCACATACTCCAATATGTTCGACGCGCAGGTAGATGCGGTACGCTCGGCACTGAATTCTGCCGGGTATCCAGCGGTCGAGATTGTTGTGGCAGAAACAGGGTGGCCCTACCGTGGGGATCCGAATGAAGTCGGAACGACCGTGGACAATGCTAGGGCTTTTAACGGGAATCTGATCGCGCATCTCAGATCAATGGTGGGTACGCCATTGATGCCGGGGAAGTCAGTAGAAACCTACATTTTTGCGCTGTATGACGAGGATCTGAAGCCGGGGCCAACATCAGAGAGATCTTTCGGGTTGTTCCGGCCTGATTTGACGATGACGTATGATGCGGGGTTGAAGGAGGCGGCGGCTGCTCCGGCGGCTGCGGCATTGGGAGGGTGGTGCGTTCCAAAGGAGGGTGTGACGGAGGAGGAGTTGCAGGAGGACCTTGATTTTGCTTGCGGGCAGGAGGGGGTTGATTGCAGTTCCATACAGCCTGGAGGGGCATGTTTTGAGCCGAATACAGTTAAATCACATGCAACTTATGCGATGAATCAGCTGTTCCAGGTTTCTGGGCGGAACGCGTGGAATTGTGACTTCCGGCAGTCGGCTATGCTTACGGCTCAGAATCCCAGTAAGTTTCTGTTTTTAAAGATCAACATTAATGCATCTCTCTCATTAAAATTTATGATTTTTTTATATAAATATAAAATTTAATAACTTTTTCTGATATAATTTAGACAATTTAATAATTTTTTCCCTCCTTTATATATTTTCTTTTCCCAATGCTCAAAAAAATTAAATATTTTATGATTTTTCCTTCTTAAATAATAATGTTGGTTCTGCCCAAGCTGTTGTACAGAAAAATTTTTTCTGTGCGGACTCCTGACGTAGCTCTACGTGCGGACCAAGTTATTTCTAAGTTATTTTCATGTAATTTCTGGATTATTTTTAATAATACCGAAATAACTCAGAAATACCGCAAGAATAAAAACCGCGGGTTATTTTTGGGTTATTTCGGTATTATTGAAAATAATCCAAAAATAACCTGAAAATAACTTATGCCGCACATAGCATTACGTCAGGAGTCCGGAAAGAAACAATGCTCGTGAAGGAGACATCCCTTTTCTAGGCTGGATGGAAAATGGTTTACTGTCAACTTAAATGAAGCTAAAAATAAAGGTTTCAGGACTGTTAAATAGATAAAAAGTAAATAAATAAGTAAAAAATTATCTTCAACTTTTTTAGGGGCACCTTAGCTCTTCATTTAGATCGTATATGCTCTGTTACAATCATGATTTTGTAAGTTTCTTTTTGTCTTCATAGGTTATGGCGGATGCGTATTTCCTGGAGGTGGAAGCTAGGCTGGATGGCTATTTACCGTATTCGGAGAAGAATAAGAGAAGGAGGTGAATCTTTTATATATATGTTTTTTGCTCTTTTCTTTTTTGTGGGCAAAATATTACATAAGGACGGTGGAGGGTGGACGGCGAGGAGAAAAAAAATAAATAAAGACCTCCCGTGGATCGCAATGGTGGTCGTAAGTGCGGCGTCCACACCTAATAAGTATTCTTGTTTTGTGGCGGTGGAAGTTGTTGGTAAATGGTTGGCTCAAACGTGAAAGATGTGAAGTTTAAATCGGCAATGGGGGTGAATTATTGTATGTTGTACCAGTGGAAGATGGGATGCGATTAGGATCTCTTTGTTGTAAATTATGACGGATTTGTATATAAGGTACGTATGTGTGTTTTTTATTTGGTTGATATTGGCCTTTTGTGTAAGTGGATCAAGTTGTTGTCGGGATGAAAATATTTTATTTCTATTAGAGCTTCGATCCAATTAGAAATCGAAACCACTCTGCGGAATAGGTTATCACAAATTCAAGAAAGTCAAAACAAAATATTCAAATGGAAGCACAATAAAATAATTTTAGAAAAGTATATGAGGATTTAACATGAAAAAAACTCGAGAACGAGAATAAACACACAACCACACAACTAAAAAAATTTCACTATGAAGTTTAGAAATATACAGATTATTCATTCAAATCTTTTCTTTACAATTGATGGAACTTATAGGATTTGACTCTAAATCTTTTCTCTCGATCTCATAAGAAAAAAACACATTGAAATTCTCCTCTTTGATACTTCTTTTCTTCACGAGAACCCTTGTTGAAAGAACTGCACGCTAGGCTCTTAATCTCTCGAAATCGCAAATTTAAGAACTATTAAAGGACCGACCGTCCTTTAATAGTCACGTAGCATATGGGCGTAATTATTTTGCTCGCTTCGGAAGACACCGACCTCGACGACATGGTCACGCCATTTCGAAGTAATGGAGAATGATATTACCCAACAACTATCTCTAGATTTATAACTTCATTTGTTCCTTCTTCATAGTCACATGTTGTGGTGTGTATTACCCCTAGTCTCAAACTTCATGGACTCCAACTGAAACTTAGTATAACTCCAGTTTCTCGATGGTCACCATTTTCATGAACACGTTTGTTGGATTCTGACCTGTGTGTATATTCTCCATGAATAATTGCCCATCTTATAGCAGAGAGCGTATAAAGTGATACTTCAGCTGAATTTATTTATCTTGACATGAAAAAATAGAGTTTTTAGCAAAGTTAGTTGCACTCATGTTGTCACTATGAAGCTTTCCAATACCATGCTTCTTACTCAATTTTGGCCAAAAAAGCTCCGCAGCCAAATCATTTTATTGCTAGTCTCGGTGATAGCAATGTATTTAACTTTTGTAGTTGAAAGTGCAATAATTTTCTGTAGCTAGGAAATCCAACTCACCGTTGTGTCCCTTAAAGTAAAAAAATATATTATGTTTTACTCTTTCTACCATCCAAGTCTCCTGACATATCTAAATCTTCAAATCCTTGTATTCTAATGCCTGCACAGCTTTAACAAAGTGTCTCATTGACTGTTCCCCTCAAATACTTGAGAATTCACTTTATCGTCTCTCAATAACGTCTGCCTGGATTGGTCATGTACATGTTGACCACTTATACTACAAACACAATATCTGTTATAGTATAAATCATAACATATATGAGACTTCCAACTCTCTGCTTCAAACTTAGGTGATAGGTCATTAAATTGTTTGAAGTGACTATCTAACTTGGTGCAAACGGCTTTGCCTCATTCATGTTGAATCTCTTTAGGATTTTCTCAACATATTTTATCTGAGACAACTTCAGTTTACCTGCACTCTTATGCCTATTGATTCTCATCCTGAGGGTTTTTCTAGGGCAACTTAATTCCTTCATCTCAAACTCACTTGATAATTGCTTCTTTTTCCTAATTTTCTCCATATACGTCCTTGTAATCAACACGTCATCCACATACAAAAGGAGTAAGATATATCAAGTATCAAAGTATTTGATCAAGCAATAGTGGTCTACCTAACACCATGTGTCTACTATCTCACATGAACCTGCCAAACCTTCTATACAACTATCTCGGGATCTGCATAGAAGCGCTTTTTTAACATATAAACCAAACCTTATTTTCCTAGAACCTTGTAACATCGTAGTTGCACCATATGTATTTCCTCCTCCATATCTCTATGTAAGAAAGCTTTTTTATATCCATTTGTTTCAGATGTAGATCTTTCTCGACTACCAGACTTAACACAACCCTAGTGATTGTCATCTTTACCACCGGAGAAAAAATATGTAGTTCACTCATTCATTTTGCCGAAAACCCTTCACAACATGCCTTGTCTTGTAACGCCTATTACCATTTAATTCCTTTTTTAGCTTATAGATATATTTGTTGTGTAGTTCTCTTTTATCATCTAGTTAAACTATCAAAACTCAGGTCCAATTTGACTTCAATGACTATATTTTTTCATTCATGACAAGCTTTCACTTTCTTGAATCTTCAACTTGAGTGGCCTCCATCTGTGTATTAGATGTATCACTCTACTGAGTTGCCTGACTTCAGTAGCAGGTGATTGAGGAATTTCATGTGTTTCATCTGGTTGAGCACTTCTTCTTTCTCCACTCTCTTGATCACCATAGCCTTCTATCTCATATACTTGGATTTTCAGAAGTCACCAGGCTATCCTAATTTCCGACCCTATCTTTATCCATTTATATTTCATTGAATGCAATATCCTTGCTCTTGATGAATTTCTGATTCTGATAATTCGAGAGTTTTTCCAAAATTATATGAGTCGTATCCAATAAAGGAAATATGTACATATGCGGAATAGTCAATTATTTTAAATGAGATATATTTATGTTTTTGTCACTTCATACTTCTTCTGATAAGACTTCCTCCAAATGTTCTAATAGACCATGGTTAATTAGATAAACAACAGTATTCTTGTTTCAGCCCAAAATTATTTAGCAAGCCTACATACAACCTCATGCTCTTAACATACTCTGTGATTGTTCTATTCATGTGCCAAGTCACACCGTTCTGTCATAATGTCCTTGGAACAGTGAAATCATCCCCAATTCTTTATGTAGTACATAAATTCTTGAATTTCTAATCACAGTATTTGCTCCCATTATCTGATTTGATTCACTTTATCTTCAAGTCTCTCTCATTTTCTCTCATAACGTTGCACTTGTCTAACACTTCAAATGTGCTAGATTTTCGCTCTAAGAAGTAAACTCATACATTTCTGGTGCTATCGTCGATAAACGTGACAAAGTATTGAGAACCCCCAATTGACTGAACTAGAGTAGGACCCAATACATTAGTATGCAGTAACTCCAATTTTTTGACTTCACCACTAACCCACTTTTAGAAAGAGAAATTTATTATGTTTGCTATATTATAATTTTTACTGAAATTCAAATTTACTAATTTCAAACTCTTATGTTTATTCTTTTAAAGTAGATATTTCGTACATTTTTGTTTATATGACCAAACCCACAGTGTCACAGATCTGTATCCATCTTAGTTCCAAGCATATCAATGAAATTTGTCATCTCATTGATAAGGTAAAACATGTCTTCAATGTTGCCCCAACAACACCATTTCCCTTGATTGTCTTCTACAAATCACGTGTGAAAGTAGTCACGAACTCTGATATTGACAGCTGGATCACATAGATGAGATTTCTTTTTAGATTTGGAACATGTCTGATTCTAGTAAATTTTCAGGTTGTCTTATTTGATAACTTGATATCCATATCACTCTTACCTATGATATTTTAGGCCTTGTTGTCTCCCAGATAAATCTTCCTCTAAATCACTTTGAGTGTAATTTTTGAATTCATATTTATTAGGGCATGCATGAAAGAGGTACTTTAATATACTATCCAAGATTCAATGCTGACTAAAGATAACACTATGGAGGTATTTATAAAGAGATTTCTTTCATGTTCTCCACCACCAATTTTTCTTAGAGCATTATAGTCATTTTTTTTAATTTTATTTCTTTTCGCCCTGCTAACATTCTCCTTTATCATTTCTCTGCTTGATTTGGACTTTACGTGCCAAGATTCCTTTATTTTTATCATTCAACACAAAACCTGAAGATTCATCATTTACCGATTTTCTGTGAACTTTTTTATTCAGTACCAACTCCATATTGCCATTGAACTTTTTTATTTTTTAAAAACCCATGCACGCCTCCTCTCTCTCGGATCCGATCGCAAACCGCAACCCGTCTCCCGATTCGCAGCGCCGCTCGGATCCGATCGCGAACCCTCACGATTTGTATCCCGCCACGACATGCCCATCCTACGAGTCACTGCTTTCACAACATACTATTTATCAATATTTATATGTTTTGATTTGCTTGCATTTGCATTTGCATTTGCATGTTTATATGGATAGCGAGCTAGACTCGTTAGGAGAGTGACCACGTATTGGTCACGATGTTTTAACGAGCATTGCTTGCTGGGTTGATCCCGGTGAGCAATGCGAGTTAGGATTGACACGAGTATGACTGTGCTAATGATCTAATAGATCTAACTCGTGTAACCACTCTTCGTAACACCCTTTAGGTCTTTAAATCTTTAGGATGGGGCTGGTATGACGACCCCGTCAAAGTCATACTATACCTGGACTTACCCCGCACTTAAATACTAATTTGACGCACTTTTCGTTAGATGATGTGCTAAGTTAGGATTTATGGTGCTAGGTAGTCTTTTTTATATCTGGCTATTGTTCTTTGTTGGATTGGTTGCCATAGTCAGGTATCTTTCTTTTGCATTATGTTTGTGGTGTGACTGTATGTTGTATATGTGTGGTAGTGTGTTAGTGCATTCTTTTGCAGGGAGTTATGCCTATTTATATGCACACACACATGTACTGCTATTGGGGAAGCAAGTAATGATTTCTGACCCTTTTGCTTGCAGGTGCTATTAGCTCCTCCACTTTTAAGACATTGCTCATTATATGTTATTTGCATGTGAGCTTTCCCGCTGATACTTGTTTTCATGCATGATTGAGTCTTTTTTTTTCTATGTACTTTTTAGAGTTTAAGAGAGTCCTGTAGCAGAAAAAAGGATACAGACATGGGTTCCGATGCGTTATACGCGGGAAACACGTGGAAAGAACTAGGAGCAGATGCTCGTGCACCATATCTTAATTCTGCATTTTATATTGATGTATAGAATTAGGACCAAATATGTATATGCGGAGTCCGACCGCTTTTTTATTTTTTGGGATATGTTGCCGACCCAGCGACACCGGCTTGTTTATTATTTTGATTTGACTTGTTTAGCTTTTTGCATCATATTGCATGTCTGCAATTGCATGTATTTTCTTGTTTTCTTTCTGTGTTTTATATCAGATTTCACGATACAACATAGGCTTTTTAGGACTTAAATTCCTAATTTTCTACAAAATCCTAAATAAAATATTCAAGATAATTAAAATTTAGAATTAAAATATTCAAGATTTAAAATTGCAACATTTACTTTCCTGTATATATTAATAGACTTTCCACATTACTTAGGACCGCTCTAGATAACTGCATTCATATTTATGTGTTTTATATGGTATTTCACGATATAACATAAACTTTTTAGGACTTAAATTCTTAATTTTCTACAAAATCCTAAATAAAATATTCAAGATAATTAAAATTTAGAATTCAAATATTCAAGATTTAAAAATTGCAACATTTACTTTCCTGTATATATTAATAGACCCTCCACAATACTTAAGACCGTTCTAGATAACTGCATTCATATTTGTATGTTCTGAGGAGTTCCCGTACTTCTCCAACCTGACTGGCCCAGCATACCTTCATATAGGTGGTTGTCTGGTGCGCCCAGGGTGTCAGAAGACTCCCCGACCCAAATGGAGTGTAGGTCCTTTTGTTTGGAGCGTTTTCAGCTTTGTAGCTGAACCTCCACTTCTTTTCTTTCCTGAGGCATCATTGCCACTTCGATAGGTATAAATCTCACCTCTTGAAGCTCCAGCTTCCTTTGACCTTAGGGCTACCCAGGTTCCCGTGGACGACGCAATTCTTGGATTGCTGACCGAGGATCTCAGGATGTGTTTGGTCAACTACCTTCACGACCAGGTAGACTTATGATCGTAGTAGCTGTGGATGACATGTCTGTGGTACCCCGACTCAGTTACCTTTAACTTTTAGGATTACTCTACCTTCTTTTTTGTTGAACCCCTTTGAGCCATATCGCTCTTTTATTTCGTTGATATCACCTTGACGGTCTGATACTGATGAGCTGCTGCCCATTTGGGATATAAGGATTTGTCCTCTGCTCTTATGGCCCGGACGTGCTTTGACGTGTTAGGATATCCCCATCAAGATTATTTAGGTTATTCCGTGGGCCCCGTGTGCCGATGAGCTGCTACCCATTTGGGATGTGAGAGACTCTCTATGTCCGATGACTTAGCGTTAAATTTGAAGTATCGGGACTGTTCCCACGCTGAATAACCCTCTTTTGATTGCCTATACCCTGGGTTTATGATAATATGAAGCGAAACTCCTTTTATTGAGAGTATTATTGTGTATCCCTCAATATGTAATTAACCAGTAGGAACACCTTCCTCTGTGAGTGCTCTTGACCCTAGAACATGTACATTCACCTGACTCTCTGGTTATGAGTATTCTACGTAGATACTTCTTTCACGGATATCGATCCAATGTATCTTTGCCCGTTCTTTGTTTGATCGGATATTTTTGACATATCTTTGCGAGGTTTATCGCATGTAGACTTTCCACGTTTTATTTTTTCACTTGTTTTTCTTTGTCGTATGCCCATTTTTATTCGGTTTCCCTTCTCTTCGAATCACTGATTTGATTCGAGATGGAGATTTATTCGAATGGGAAGTATACGACGATCGACAAGCTGACGACTCCTTTTAAATCAAAAAAGAAAAAAACGAACGGAAACAAATCTGACGACTCCGCTGGGGAAGAGTCTCTCTCCATAATTGGAGTTTCGCTTCTGGGGTTATAGTTTCTCTCCTTACTAGGAGTTTCACTCATATTATCGTGACTTGGTTCTTTTCCTTCGAGTCACAGTTGAGCCTTTTATGAGACTTTGGTTTTCAGTCCATGTGTCTGTTGCTAGGGGTAGCAACTCAATGCATTCTGTCTCGTTCTCACCCTCAACAGTTCGGTCGCTGCATTATCACATGCATCGATGTCGTTGTACTTTATGATTGGTTTTCTTAACATTTCCTTGTTTTCTATCGTTGTCCCTTTTTGCCCCGCGACGCGGAAGAGCAGGAAAATGAGCATGATCGTTGTCGCCGGGGGAGCTCTTTTCCCTCTCATAGAGCGTTTTTGGTGCTCCTGAAGGCGTTACAACCTTTAGTTTTTTTTAGCACCCTTGTGGGATTACCCTACGCGATCCTACACTTTCTTAGGTATTTCGCTTTGTGCCCTCCCCTTTAAAAGGGGAGACGTGCATATTGAGTTGTTTCTACGCCCTCTGAGACATTTGCTCTGTGTCCTCCCCTTTAAAAGAGGAGTTTTGCATATCGAGTTATTTTTATTGCAGTGGCTCGTGTCGCACCCCCTTCTTTTGCAAAAGAGGCCAATGCTCGATAGCGACCCGCTGCAACACTTGACGGTCTTTTCTAGATTCGTACCTCTATGTTCTCATGGATCTCCCTGTCATAGGCTGGTGAGTCTTCTCTTAGCAGTAGTTTTGTCTCTGCTGTCGCCGTTGTAACTTCTGTCTTGGCTCTCATTTGTTCTGATTCCCCTGAGGTTCCACCTGTTCCTCGATTAGGCAAGAATACCAGGAGGACTAAGAATAGATTGCTGCGAATTTAATAGCATGTTCTGCTTCAGGTTTCTATACCCGTCTCGATTCCAGTTTAGGAGGTGTCTTTAACTTCCGAATTGTGAGTCGTTTTGCTACCGTCCCCAGTTGTGCGGACTACATCCCTGTTGGATGTTTGCTTCATGCCTTCCTTTGAAAAGGAGTTGTGCATGTAGCATTCTTTTCGTTGTAGCAGCTCGTGTCGGTGCTACTTTTCCCTCGAGGAAGAGGAAGGTACCAGATGGCGATGCACTACAACACTCTTTCTCTTCTCCTAGCCTCTTTTGTAGTACTTCCGTGTTTTGAGGATTTTCAGTCCCCGCAAATGTTGCACTATCTAAGAGAACTAGAGTTACCTTTTATGGTATTGTCCTCTTGCGGAGTGGTATGACGCCGCCATGACTCTCTTTGGTTCCGGCCCAGGATCATTCTTATATCCCGTCGGCTGAGAATCACCCTTTTCGTCCTTNCAATATCATCCCGTCGGCTGAGAATCACCCTTTTCGTCCTTTGGCAGTGGGGACCATGTCCCCGCCACGACTCGCTTCAGTTCCAGCTTGGGATGATATTGAGACCCGTCGACTGAAAATCGTTTCTCTCTTCTATTTGGCTGTGTGGGCTATACTCCAGCTAAGATTGCTAGGAGGTTCTTTACTCCTCAGGATGCAGGCCATTCTCACCCTGAAGTCCTTGTTGTTATTGTTGCCACGAGTTCTCTGACCAAGAAGATCGTAAGAGCAGCTTCCTCTTTAAGAGGAAATGTTTTCGCTGGTTTGACGACCGTCCCAACACCCGTCGTTCTGGGTTTCTCTGAGGTCTCGCATGTCCCTACATCAGGCAAGGGAGTCCAGATGAATAGAAACAAACTGCTGCAATTATAGCAGCTGACTTAGTTACAGGTTTCTATATCTATTGGAATTCCACATTCCCCTCTATGAGGATTGGGTCCTCTTCCTTGAAAGAAATTCTTTACATCGATCCTTCAAACGTCCTAGCGAACTTCTTTATTCTTCTTATCCTATAGGTCCTCGTAAGGGGATCGAGGTTCGCCCGTCGATCCGTTATCAGGCCGGGATATTTGCTTTCTGTGGTGCCGATCACGAGATCCGCCTAAGTGTTGCATAGGACCTTTGGTGTGGTACTTATAGGCTCTATAATTGTTGAAACTTATAGGACTTCTCTCAAAATTTTTTCTCTCAATGTCACAAGAAAAAATATTTTGAAATATTCATCTCCGAAACTTATCTTCTTCAGAAGAACCCTTTTGTTGAAAGAACCAAACACCAACATCCTCTTCATCATTTAAAATCGTGAATTTAAGAACTGTTGCAAGACCAACTGTCCGACGATGTAATCATGCCGCTTATTGGCTTAATTTTTTTGTCCACTTAGGAGGACAACCCTCGACAACATGGCCACACCCATTTCGGTGTGATTATGCCTATTGGTGTAGCTAAGCCGGTTTTGGGCATGGTTACGCCAAGTCCATGCGCAGCCCCTTTGCTTCGGTCCTCCTTGTGGCTGTTGTGGGTGATTCAGGCTGCCCAAACATAGCAGTAATTTTATTTTTTTAAATGTGTTGTGCTTGAGTTGGAGAAATAAATTCCTTAAGTCACAACATGCATCTAAATATTAGATTNAGCTGGGCTCGTTAGGAGAGTGACCACGTATTGGTCGCGATGCCTTAACGAGCATTGCTTGCTGGGTTAATCCCGGTGAGCAATGCGAGTTATGTCATCAGGATTGACACGAGTATAACTGTGCTAAAGATCTAATAGATCTGACTCGTGTAACTACTCTTTGTGACACCCTTTAGATCCTTTGGGTCTTTAGGATGGGGCCGGTATGGCGACCCCATCAAAGTCATACAATACTTGGACTTACCCGCACTTAGATACTAGGTTGACGCACTTTTAGTTAGATGATGTGCTAGGCTAGTATTTAGGGTGTTTGGTAGTCTTTTTGATGCCTCCATACTTAGAGTTTCGCTTCTGGGGTTATAGTCTCTCTCCTTACTAGGAGTTTCGCTCATATTATCGTGACTTGGTTCTCTTCCTTCGAGTCACAGTTGAGCCTTTTGTGAGACTTTGGTTTTCAGTCCATGTGTCAGTTGCTAGGGGTAGCAACTCAATGCATTATGTCCTTTTCTCACCCTCGACAGTTCGGTCGCTGCATTATCGCATGCATCGATGTCGTTGTACTTTATGATTGGTTTTCTTAACCTTTCATTGTTTTCGATTTTTGTCCCTTTTTGCCCCGCGACGCAGAAGAGCAGGAAGATGAGCACGATTGTTGTCGCCGGGGGAGCTTTTTTCCCTCTCCTAGAGCGTTTTCTGTGCTCTTAAAGGCGATACAACCTTTAGTCTTTTTTAGCACCGTTGTGGGATTACCTTACGCGATCTTACACCTTCTCAGGTATTTCGCTCTGTGCCCTCCCCCTTAAAAGGGGAGACGTGCATATTGAGTTGTTTCTACGCCCTTTGAGACATTTGCTTTGTGTCCTCTCCCTTAAAATGGGAGTTGTGCATAATGCATATCGAGTTATTTTTATTGCAGGGCTCGCGTTGCACCCGCTTCTTTTGTAAAAAGAGGCCGATGCTCGATAGCGACACGCTGCAACACTTGACGGTCTTTTCTAGACTCGTACCTCTATTTTCTCATAGGCAGGTGAGTCTTCTGTTAACAGTAGGTTTGTCTCTGCTGTTGCCGTTGTAACTTCTGTCTCAGCTCTTTTTTGTTCTGATTCCTTGAGGTTCCACCTGTTCCTCGATTAGGCAGGAAGGCCAAGAGGATTAGGAATAGATTGCTGCAAATTTAGCAGCATGTTCTGCTTCAGGTTTCTATACCCGTCCTGATTCCAGTTTAGGATGTGCCTTTGACTTCCGAATTGTGAGTCATTTTGCTACCATCCCCAGTTGTGCAGACTACGTTCCTGTTGGATGTTTTGCTTCATGCCTTCCTTTGAAAAGGAGGAGTTGTGCATGTAGCATTCCTTTTGTTGTAGCAGTTCGTGTCGGTGCTACTTTTCTCTCGAGGAAGAGGCAGGTACCAAATGACGATGCACCACAACACTCTTTCTCATTTCCTAGCATCTTTTGTAGTACTTCCGTGTTTTGAGAATTTTCAGTCCCGCGGATGTTGCACTATCTAAGAGAGCTAGGGTTACGTTTTACGGTACCACCATCTGGCGGTGTGGTATGTCTCCGCCATGACTCTCTTTGGTTCCTGCCTAGGATCATTCTTATATCCCGTCGGCTAAGAATCACCTTTTTCGTCCTCTGGCAGTGTGGACATGTCGCTGCCACGACTCGCTTCGGTTCCAGCATGGGATGATATTGAGACCCGTCGACTGAGAATCGTTTCTCCCCCCTGTTTGGCTGCGTAAGCTATACTCCAGCAAAGATTGCTAGGAGGTTCTTTCCTCCTTAAGATGCAGGCCATTCTCACCTTTAAGTCCTTGTTGTTACTGCTGCCACGAGTTCTCTGACCAAGAAGATCGTAGGAGCAGCTTCCTCTTTAAGAGGAAATGTTTTCGCTGGTTTGACGATCGTCCCAACCCCCCGTCGTTCTGGGTTTCTCTGAGGTCTCGCATGTTCCTACATTAGGCAAGGGAGTCCATAGGAATAGGAACAAACTGCTGCAACTATAGCAACTGACTTAGTTACAGGTCTCTATACCTATTAGGATTCCACATTCCCCTCTACGACGACTGGGTCCTCTTCCTTGAAAGAAGTTCTATACCTGGATCATTCAAACGTCCTAGCAAACTTCTTTATTCTTCTTATCCTATAGGCCCTCGTAATAGGAGACCAAGGTTCGCCTGTCAATCCGTTATGAGACCGGGATATTTGCTTTCTGTGGTGCCGACCACGAGATTCGTTGAGGTGTTGCATGGGACCCTTGGTGTGGTACTTATAGCTTCTATAATTGTTGAAACTTATAGGACTTCTCTCAAAATTCTCTCTCAATCTCACAAGAGAAAAATATTTGGACCCTTGGTGTGGTACTTATAGCTTCTATAATTGTTGAAACTTATAGGACTTCTCTCAAAATTCTCTCTCAATCTCACAAGAGAAAAATATTTTGAAATCTTCATCTCTGACACTTGTCTTCTTCAGGAGAACCCTTGTCGAAAGAACCAAGCACCAGCATCCTCTTCATCACTTAAAATCGTGAATTTAAGAACTGTTGCAAGACCAACTGTCCGGCGATGTAGTCATGCCGCATATTGGCTTAATTTTTTTTGTCTGCTTAGGAAGACAACCCTCGACAACATGGCCACACCCATTTCGGTGTGATTATGCCTATTGGTGTAGCTAAGCCGGTTTTGGTCATGGTTACGCCAAGTCCATGCACAGCCCCTTTGCTTCGGTCCTCCTTGAGGCTGTTGTGGGTGATTCAGGCTGCCCAAACATAACAATAATTTTAATTTTTTTAAATGTGTTGTGCTTGATTTGTAGAAATAAATTCCTTATAATGTTTAGCCGCCAAATTGTTACGAGTTGTTTTTTAAGCAAGCAAACTTTGGTTTTGTCGGAAAAAAAAGCCTGGGTTTTCTTGAATGGTGAGGGAAAAAGCCTTGTAACATTGAAAGAGGAAGTCACAACTTGCATCTAAATATTAGATTATATGCTAATAAGCCAATATATATCTATATATATAGTTAAGTTTATAACTTTTTTTCCTAGGTTATTTCCATGTAATAAAAGTCTCAAAGGAGCAGGAGGAACATGATCGATTATCACATAGCTTGTAATTTTTACTCTCTTTGCAAGCTAATCAATAGCTCGATTTCCTTCTCTATAGATATGGCTCCAAATCGCTTGTGTGTGCTTAGACGAAAAAATAATTCTGTCCACTAAGACGGCGAGGGGTCGCGGTTTAGTAGCGATTTCCTTAAGAATCTCCATAAGATGCAAAGAATCCATCTCACAAATGATGAATCTCCATTTTAAGGTGACAACTATCTTAATTGCAGGAAAAATAGCCCATACTTCAGCTTCCAGCCCATCGTCGGCAGCACAGGGGGATTGAAAAAAAATGAAATACCTCCCATTGTTGTTTTTGAATATTCTACTAGCACTAACATCATTGGAACTCCAACTCCCATCTGTGGTGACCTTGATCCAAGAGCTTATTGGTTGTTTCCAAACAACCAGCTGCACTTTCCTCTTAGAATGTGTTCTAACTGGAATAATTATCTTCTCTAAACAATACTTAATGCCCACGAAGAAGCAATCCTTAGCCTTACCAAAAACAGCCACCTTAGCAATGAAAGCAACTAAATTCTGCACTATGCCTGCTGTTATAATTCTGTTTTCATGTTTGATAGAGCTCCTGGCCATCTAAGTAAACTACAATATGATGAATGGAATAATTTCCATTAGATTCTTGCCAGGTTGTTGTTGCAGTTTCCAATTCAAAGTGCACTGGTGCGTGGAGATGTACGCCAGAAGGGGGCAACAAATGAAGAAAAGATTTCCAATTTTGTGTCAAATCAAAGTTGTAAACCTGCACGGAAAGAAAATATGGTTAGTGGTTTCCTCTACTTCTTTGCAAATCAAGCACACAGGGAATTCTCAGGCCCTTTAATTTGAGTATTTTATCAATAGGGAGTAGTTTGTGTATAAATCTCTAATTAAAGAAAGCTATTGAAAATGATAAACTATTATTCCAGATAATCTTCTCTCAAGAGACCTCAGGCCTGTTGTAGAGCGTATGATTTAGCTCTTTAGAATTAAATTGGTTATGAGTACTCTTGATGATCAATCTATCTTTCCTTGTATTAAGAATAGGAACGTTAAAAATTCTAGCAACCAAATCCTTATTAACCAGTCTTTGAACAAGTTGGGTTTGCCATTTCCCTTCATCCCAAACTTCTTTCACCAACACTCATTATTTCAGGAGCATTGTCCAGTCAACATATTAAAGGACCCTCCAATTCTACTTATCCCGCCCAAAATCTAAATGACCTTCTCTCATTTCCTACATAAAGACAGCTTCAGCTAGAGTTTTGACTTTGAGCATCCCTTTCCACACAGTAGAGTCCCCAATTTTAAGACCAATCAGCAAAGGGTGCTTCCTCCCACAATACTTGCTCTTCAAAAACTGAGCCCATAGAGAGCATTGGGATCTGAAAGTAATCCACAATTTCATTAAACTAATCTTTGAAAGTTTACTCAAATCTTTGAAACCCAACATATCAGCCTCAACAGGTTTACAAAGCCTTTTCTAGCTGATCCAATGGATGTTCCTAGCTTTCCCAAACCATAAAAATTTGTTCAACATTCTTTCCAACTAAATTTGGGTGCTAAACTTCACTCTCAACATTTGAATAGTATAAAGGGGTAAGGAATTCAATACACTCTTCTTAGTTAATATTATTTTCCCACCAAAGGAGATAAAGGAGTTGGTCCAGCAATTGATTTGGGAATTTATTATTTCAATCATAGTCTGAAAATAATTGATCTTCTTAGTGCCCTTTGTTAGAGAGACCACAAGGTCATTCAAAGGAGGCTCAACACAACTAAAACTAGTAAATGTCATAATCCAATTCTTAATCATCAAAAGGCACTTTTCCCAAAAAAAAACTGACATTTGGATTTATTGAGCTCCATGACATAGTAGTTTTCAAATTCAGCAAGCAACTCTTAGTTCCTTCGAACATGCCTCTCGCTAAGAAGATGAGCCTTGTGAGAAAATATGCTGTAGTTGAGTTGTTGCATCCTGTCAAACAGTCTAGATGGGTAGTTGAAAACCAAAATGAAAATAGTGGGAGATAGAGGATCTCCTTGTTTGGAAAAAAATATTGCATCAAGAGTTCTGATGCAGTTTTGCATCAGAACTCCAATCAGGGTCTGTCACGTGTACAGGTAGACTCACCTTAGCAATGGTCNGAGATAGAGGATCTCCTTGTTTGGAAAAAAATATTGCATCAAGAGTTCTGATGCAGTTTTGCATCAGAACTCAATCAGGATCTGTCACGTGTACAGGTAGACTCACCTTAGCAATGGTTTGTTGGTTAGCGGGGTTCACTATAAGTCCCCTCAGGTCACGAGTTCAATCCCCAGTAGCGCTGAGTTCTCGAATATTTAGGCACATGACACGGGCTCTCATCATGAGGCCCAACACATGAGAAATCGATATTTGGGTCTCTGCCAAATACCAATTTCTTTTTAATATATATATATATATATACACACACACACACACAAAGTTGAGCTAGAGATCATTTTACGGTCCAAATTGGTATGAGGTTTGTGTTTTAGGCAATGTTATTACCTTGGTTTTACTGAATGGTGACGGGCAAAAGGCTTGTAATATTAAAAGAGAGAGTTATAACGTGCGACAAAATACTAAATTATAAAGTATCCGTCATATGTAGCTCATGAAAATTTACCAAATTAAAGATAGTTGGCACTAAGAAGTCACAAAAATAAATTGNTATAAAGTATCCGTCATATGTAGCTCATGAAAATTTACCAAATTAAAGATAGTTGGCACTAAGAAGTCACAACAATAAATTACATAGGAAAAACTGAAGCAGGGCACAATAACGAGCATACATTACACTATCTACATGTTTTTTGGCTCCTTTTTTGTAGTTTATTTAATTGGTGCATGTGTGCCAGTATGATGTTATATCTAATACAAAAAAAGAGGTCTTTGCATGCATACTACACAATTCTTACACATTTGAATGCCCAACACCTCAAGTTTTTATTTACATAAATNATTACACTATCTACATGTTTTTTGGCTCCTTTTTTGTAGTTTATTTAATTGGTGCATGTGTGCCAGTATGATATTATATCTGATACAAAAAAAAGAGGTCTTTGCATGCTTCCTACACAATTCTTATACATTTGAATGCCCAACACCTCAAGTTTTTATTTACATAAACAGCACTCTAATTTTTAACATTACATGCTACAATACATGTTTAGGTAATGAGACTACACAATTCTTATACATTTGCTATTTAGTCTCGTTTCCACTTGATATTTGGGCCTTACTAACTTTTTTGAAAACAAAAACACCTTTTCATGTTTAGGTAATGAGACTGAAATGCTGTAAATGTAGGTATCAAATTATGTTTCAGATATATAAATGCATAAGAATTGAGTGGAATTTGTGTAAAATTTTCCTAATAATTAAGGTGAAGAAGGTGTGAGTTGAGGATGGAACCCGTAAAAATTGCAAAAGGATCATGAAAGGAGNTAATTTTTAACATTACATGCTACAATACATGTTTAGGTAATGAGACTACACAATTCTTATACATTTGCTATTCAGTCTCGTTTCCACTTGATATTTGGGCCTTACTAACTTTTTTTGAAAATAAAAACACTGAAAACAAAAACACCTTTTCATGTTTAGGTAATGAGACTGAAATGCTATAAATGTAAGTATCAAATTATGTTTCAGATATATAAATGCATAAGAATTGCAAAAGGGTCATGAAAGGAAAAGGTCTAAATAATGGCTATAATACTTGGGGTGCAAGTGAGCTCACATTGGCTCGGCCCTTTTATCGAGCCCACGAGCCAAATTAACGAGCCATGAGCTCGAGGTTGAGCTCAACCTGGAGCTCATTTATTAAATGAGCTCAAGCTCGTCCTGGCTGTGCTCGTTGGCTTGCAACTCGGCTTGATTAATTTATAACTAGTCATTTCGATGTATTTTCTGGTGCGCTTCTGATGCCTCGCATTTCAGCCACCAATATCTTCTCCAACAAGCTTAAGTAAATATTGAGTTTTGGTTTGAGCTCATTAGGTGGCTGCTACCATTATGAGTTGAGCTCGAGCTTAAAGTTTGCTAGAAGAATCGAGCTTCAATTTGGCATGGCTCAAGCTCGACTCGACTTGTTTGCAAAAACAAAACGTTGAGAAAATNGGTTTGAGCTCATTAGGTGGCTGCTACCATTATGAGTTGAGCTCGAGCTTAAAGTTTGCTAGAAGAATCGAGTTTCAATTTGGCATGGCTCAAGCTCGACTCGACTTGTTTGCACCTCTATACAACATTGTCCAGAAATAGAAAGAATCATAAAAAAANATATATATATATATATATATATTAAAAAATAAATGGAGGCTGTTATACGAGCTCCCAGCCACCCTCATGTGCCTAACTATTCAAGGACCGCCTCACTACCGACTAATTGACGTGCGACAAACTACTAAATTATAAAGAATCCGTCATATGTAGCTCATGAAAATTTACCAAATTAAAGATAGTTGGCACTAAGAAGTCACAAAAATAAATTACATAGGAAAAACTGAAGAAGGGCAGCATACATTACACTATCTACAAGTTTTTTTTTGCTCCATTTTTGTACTTTATTTAATTGGTGCATGTGTGCCAGTATGATAGTATATCTAATACAAAAAAAAGGGGACCTTTGCATACATACTACACAATTCTTATACATTTGAATGCCCAACTCCTAAATTTTTTATTTACATAAATAACACTCTAATTTTTAACATTACATTGAAAATCATGCTATTAAAGTAAAAAAGGTGTTTTTGAAAAGAAAAACACCTTTTTCATGTTTAGGTAATGAGACTAAAATGTAAATATCAAATTATGTTTCAGATATATAAATGCATAAGAATTGAGTGGAAATTTGTGTAAATTTTCCTAATAATTAAGGTGAAGAAGGTGTGAGTTGAGCATGGATCATAACTGCTCAAACCTCAGTAAAAATTGCAAAAGGAGCATGAAAGGAAAAGGTCTAAATATTGTCTATAATACTAGGGGTGCAAGTGAGCTCACATTGGCTCGGTTCTTTTATCGAGCTCACGAGCCAAATTTATCAAGCCATGAGCTCGAGCTTGAGCTCAAACTGGAGCTTATTTATTAAATGAGCTCAAACTCATCCTGGTTGTGCTTGATGACTTGTAAGTCAACTTGATTAATCTATAACTAGTCATTTTGATGTATTTTCTGTGTGCTTCTGTTGCCTCGTACATCAACCACCAATATCTTCTCCAACAAGCTTTGGTAAATATTGAGCTTTGATTTGAGCTCATGAGGTGGCTGCTACCATTATGAGTTGAGCTCAAGCTTAAAGTTTGCTAGATGATTCGAGTTTCAGTTTGGCATGATTCAAGCTCGACTCGACTTGTTTGCACCTCCATACAACATTGTCCAGAAATAGAAAGAATCATAAAAAACAAAACGTTGAGAAACATTACATCAATGAAATTCTATCATTAATGATAAAAACCCATCAAAATCATGACAAACATCACAGTATATGGTTGAACCAAATAAGCTTTTAAGAGTATGGTCAGGAAACAATAATAGTCATATAGCAAAACACATGAAAAATTTGATGCAAGAAGAAGTCATTAAATCAACACAAAAATACAGGGACATGATGGATAAAGGAAAACATTTAAAAGTCACAAGAAATCAACCAAATTCAACCATTTCCTAGTAGTGAAACAACACTTTAGCTTATTTTTGCCCAATCATGTTTCAAACTTCACTTTTCTAGTATAAAATCCATTTGCATTTTAACTACTATCAAATACAACATATGTACATTGCTCTGTGTCAAATAAATTGTAATTCCTCTCTTTCCAAATGACAAAAATAGGGCTACTAATGATTAGAAGATAAAACCACAAAAGTCATATGATGTTCATAATCCGCTTTGATCTCTGAAATAATATATAAGAATGTTGCTTTGAGAAAAATAGTTCACTAGGAATAAGATTGCTTATTAACCACATACCAATTGGGTATCCAAATAGCAAATAGGTTTGATTTTTGGTTCAAGGAATGTGTAACATGCAAGTTGTATACAATTTAATTACCTTATTTCTCAATTTGCACTAGTTTTTTTTTGTCGTTACTATCTGCGTTGACTTCAACAAATGCACCTCAGGTAATTCAGAAAAGATTGGTTTTTAGACTTGAACATAAAATCCCTTCTCTAAGTACAATATCTTTTCAATATCACCAGCAATATGCAACTTTTGATAAGTTTATAACCAGAAGCTTGATAATGACAAGAACTTTTTATATTTTTCATTCATCATTTTTTATGATGAAATTCAAATTTATAGCATTTATGTTTAATATCAAGTGGAAATGACTAATAGTTTTTCATTGATCCAAGGATTATTAAAAGGAAAAATAGTATAACAAACACAAATTGAAAAAAGATAACCACCATCTCATTAGTTATAGGCTTTAATTCATTCCAAAAAAGAAATATTTTTCAACAGTAAGATTGTAAATTTACATGTTGAATCCCTTACAACAACAAAAAATTAAAAACTCATTGAAATATAAAATCTTGCAAATTATTTTCATTCTATACATATTGTTAAAGGTAGAAATTACTAGAAACATGGACTACCTTTGTGTATATTTAAAGTAGTAAGGTTCCAAAAAATTATTTTGATTTTTTTGAAGTAACTATGTTAAATAAAAATTATAGTCAAATTTTCAATGACACTTAGAAGAGAAGCATATCATAGTCAATAAGTAGAGTGGTTATTAACTAATGTCTTATTAATTGAAATATACCTTCCAAAGATACGTCTTTACGCTTCAAACAACCTAACTAACAATTAAGCTTACCAAAACAGGAATGGAAATGCTACACTTAAATTCAACTAGGATTAAGAGGTAAACCTAAGCAATTTAGTAGAAAACTATAGTATTAAATGGAAAGGATTTTACACAAATGTCCAAGATTCTATTATTCATGGAGGAAATGATCTTAACTTTGTCAAGTTTAGCCTCTTGGCCAAGATAATCAACATAGTAAAGGTAATGTTATGAAGGTCAAAATTGGTACCTTTTTTGGCAAGTTCCAAAACCAAAAGATTCATTTGGAGACATGAGTGGCTTAAATAGTGATCCCATTATTAGTAGATTTATTAAAACCATTAATCATGTAGTATTCAGGAAGATAAGATAAAGCATCCATTATAATCATACAAAGGAAAGGGTAGATGAGGCCATTTTTCCATTTCCTATTTGTAAAATTTAAGTAACTTTTAATTTCTTCATTAATTATCAATAAAAATATTTAACATTAATGCATGAAACAACCAAATTAACAAACTAAAGAGGAATGACTCTTTGTAATTTTCTATTTAAATACGAATTTCAATCAAATTTCTAAAGGTTTTCTAATGATCAATCTATGCACAAAAAAGTGTTGTTAATAAAACCATATAATGCTTAGTTGTTAACACGCACACACACATAGATGGACAGTTAGATATACTAATGAATGGTCGGATAGATAGACAGACAGAAAGACAAACAGACAAAGGAAGTCATTAAAATTTCAAGTTGAACAGACGAACGATCAGATAGACAAGCAGACAATGGTAACCATTAAAATATCAACCCATTTATATAGATTAAGTAAGGCCTTCGCGCTCCACAAGGATGATAAAAAAATAAAAGTAAATATTTTAGAATTTTTTAAGCTAAATTTCTTTTGTTTTGCGGATTTTATTTGGTTGGGAAGGTCCAATACTATACAAATTTTATAATGAAATTTTGAAATAGTAATTAGAGAACCTCACAATTGCTTCAATGTAAAGACACTTTCACAATATAGTCAAAGAAAACCATTAAAATAATGGAACTAGAGCGCACAAGGACATGCATCAAATTTTTACACTTTTTATGCTTTAATTACAGCAATTTTCCACTTTAAATATATGATTTTATGCTTTGAAAGGCTGAAATTGCATTTTGCAGGTTATAGGAGGACAAGCATGTAAATTGGAGCAAAACGAAGATATATAGAAAAATTCGGACCGGCATAGCCACACATGGATTTGACGTGGCCACGCCACTTGAGCAACATGGCCACGTCATTTTCGAGTGTGGTCATTCCCAATGTGTTGAAGGAGGCGGCACTTTGGAGGGATCGACGTAGTCACGTCGAATCACAACCTGACCATGTCACCCAACCCAAGACTATGGCTTAATTACATCGAAGATTAGACATAGTCACGCTGGCATATAATTTCTATTTTGAAAATTTTTTAGTACGGGATTGTTAACAAATTTTGAAAGGAATTTGAACTCAAGCCATAAAATAGCGTAATTGAAGACTCTTAGGGAGGTTTTTGGAGGAGAGATTGCATAAGGAGGTTAGGTTTAGAGGGAATTATTCTTCTCCTCTGAGTTTTCTTTGTTTTGTTCTTTTGAGAGAGGGTCTGGAGAGAAGTTGAGTATAGTTTTGTTTAGACAGGAGATCAAAGAGCTATAAGTTGTTCTTGTTTCAATAAAAATGTTTCTTGTAGATTTAATTCAATAAAATTTTATTTGTTTTTCTTTTGAGCCATGAGTAGCTAAATAAATTTTTACGCCTCTGTGATTTTTGGATAGATTTCTTATTTTGATTTTCTCATATACATTTTCTTTGCATTTTAATTTGATAAATATTGTTAGTTAACCTTCTAGTCTTCATTTACTCCTAACCTGGCTTGTTAGGACGTGAAAATATATTGTGATTTACGATTTCAACAAAAACGTAGTGGAACAATTAGGTTAACAATGAAATCTGCGTAAAATAGAAATATTTTATTCTGGATCTCGCAACCATTGGTAGAGATCTGAAATTATTGAGGACAACTTAAAGATAAAGACGAAAGCTATCTTTGTGGAATTTCAAATCTTCTTGGGACCTAGGCATAGGCTTAAGAAGAACACAATATCCCAGATTGACAACAACCACGTATAAGAAATCTGCACAAAAATTAAGCCAGGTGCTACACCTGAATCACAAAGACACGATCTTCATTTAAAATATTTGAATGTTTTAAAATAAGGAAATAACTGCAAGAAACCAAAATAATAATAGGGAGACAAGTACCCAAACTCAGAAAGGAAATAACTAATGCAAAATTGAAAATATCAAACATAAATTTATAGCTGGAAAGTCTACTCCGATAGAGACGATTCTTCAAATAACTCGGTAAAATATTCTTCATAAAACTATCAACGGGTGAGTTTGGCCAATTAAACTAAGTAAATAACATCTATTCTCTAAAGCATAAATGATAACGAACCGTGCATAAAATATGAACAATAAAAATGGACGATTCATTTAATATATGACAAAGTTTCAAAGAATATCAAATTTTTATGATTGTGAGTATGAGTGACTTGAACACATGTACTTCTCTGTAGATATTTATAGGTTACAACATAAGGTGTGTTTATATATGTATAATTTTTAAATCCATTAACACTACCTAATTAAATAGAAGTGTAGTATGTGTGTGTGTTATATAATATAATGAATTTTCTGCGACGCCCTGAAACAAAGAGAAGTTTGCACCAATTCAATGAAAATCCACTAATTTTTTTGAGAACTCGNGTGTATATTTAAGGTAGTAAGGTTCCAAAAAATTATTTTGATTTTTTTGAAGTAATTATTATGTTANTCAAAAAAGAAATATTTTTCAATAGTAAGATTGTAAATTGACATGTTGAATCCCTTACAACAAAAAAAAAAAAAATTAAAAACTCNTCAAAAAAGAAATATTTTTCAATAGTAAGATTGTAAATTGACATGTTGAATCCCTTACAACAAAAAAAAAAATTAAAAACTTGTTGAAATATAAAATCTTGCAAATGATTTTCATTCTATACATATTGTTAAAGGTAGAAATTACTAGAAACATGGACTACCTTTGTGTATATTTAAGGTAGTAAGGTTCCAAAAAATTATTTTGATTTTTTTGAAGTAATTATTATGTTAAAAAAATATAGTCAAAATTTCAATGGCACTTAGAAGAGAAGCATATCATAGTCAATAAGAAGACGGGTTATTAACTAATGTCTTATTAATTGAAATATACCTTCCAAAGATACGTCTTTCGGCTTCAAACAACCTAACTAACCAAAATGGGAATGGAAATGCTACACTTAAATTCAACTTGGATTAAGAGGTAAACCTAAGCNTATGTTAAAAAAATATAGTCAAAATTTCAATGGCACTTAGAAGAGAAGCATATCATAGTCAATAAGAAGACGAGTTATTAACTAATGTCTTATTAATTGAAATATACCTTCCAAAGATACGTCTTTAGGCTTCAAACAACCTAACTAACAATTAAGCTTACCAAAATGGGAATGGAAATGCTACACTTAAATTCAACTTGGATTAAGAGGTAAACCTAAGAAATTTAGTAGAAAGCTACAGTATTAAATGGAAAGGATTTTATACAAATGTCCAAGATTCTATTATTCATGGAGGAAATGATCTTAACTTTGTCAAGTTTAGCCTCTTGGCCAAGATAATCAACATAGTAAAGGTAATGTTATGAAGGTCAAAATTGGTACCTTTTTTGGCAAGTTCCAAAACCAAAAGATTCATTTGGAGACATGAGTGGCTTAAATATGTGATCCCATTATTAGTAGATTTATAAAAACCATTAGTCATGTAATATTCAAGAAGATAAGATAAAGCATCCATTATAGTCATACAAAGGAAGGGGTAGATGGGGTCATTTTTCCATTTCCTATTTGTGAAATTTAAGTAACTTTTAATTTCTTCATTAATTATCAATAAAAATATTTAACATTAATGCATGAAACAACCAAATTAACAAACTAAAGAGGAATGACTCTTTGTAATTTTCTATTTAAATATGAATTTCAATCAAATTTCTAAAGGTTTTTTAATGATCAATCTATGCACAAAAAAGTGTTGTTAATAAAACCATATAATGCTTAGTTGTTAACACACACACACACT
>JXCR01093316.1:11590-24090 GCA_002079205.1 Phalaenopsis hybrid cultivar | reverse complement strand
CCGAGGTGCTACATAGCCCTATCCAAAGTGTTGTATTAGATAACATGATAACAACATGCTCTTCATGCTACTTCTTAGAATATTATGATAATAAAATGTAACGCGATACATTATGATAATTATCACAACAACACCACAAAAGCAGCATTAACACACTATGGACATATGGTGTCAAGATGTTGTACAGGCAATGCTGAGGCGATGGGCTCTCCAATCCAATCTTGAATAACACATCACATGCATTATATGATGTGCGAGCAAATATGCTTAATCACTACCTTTAAAATTGCACTATTTGGGTTTTCTTAAAAAAATTATATGAACCTAACCTAATCAATGGTGAAACAAAGTCTTCCATTCTACATGTCTCATTGTGTTCAAGAATGAAATGAGATCCACAACAATTACACTATACAATAGTGCAACCACCAGAGATTAAAAATGGTGGTCTAACTCAATCGGGATCACTCGATTTCTAAAGGAAATCTACTAGTCAAAAAGCTACTCATTGAAATACAGAGCATTTAAAATATTACTTTTTGAACTATAAATTAATTTGTTCATGAATATTAATAAACTAGTTGGACTCAAATTTTATACATTTAATCTTAGACTATAATAAAATATTAAAATTTATTCATTTATTAATTTGAATAAATATGATCAAAATATTAATGGAGCTACAACTTCAGTTGCATGGTGGTTCATTTATGGGCCCAATTGTTGACTTATTATGCCCCGGCCCGGATCAGCTCCCTCTGTGTAGTCTAGAAGTTTAAATATGTAATGAGACGTTAAAAAAGGTCTCTGTCTCTCTGACTTCATCTTTTCTGCTTGGTGCATCGCTGTGGACTCTTCGGCCAGCTCCCACCGGCGCCAGCCCAGGAACAATCCTCGTCGATTCCCATTTCTAATCTACTCATCTTAAACTGTGCGATTCGCGAAGATTTTCTGCTGCACTCGACACAGTGAGCCGATCATTCATTCNATTCTACATGTCTCATTGGGATTGAGATTGAAATGAGATCTACTACAATTACACTATACAATAGTGCAACCACCATAGATTAAAAATGTTGGTCTAACTCAATCTTGATCACTTGATTTCTAAAGAAAATACAGTTGTCAAAAAGCTACTCGTTGAAATACAGAGCATTTAAAATATTACTTTTTGAACTATAAATTAATTTGTTCATGAATATTAATAAACTAGTTGGACTCAAATTTTATACATTTAATCTTAGACTCTAATAAAATATTAAAATTTATTCATTTATTAATTTGAATAAATATGAACAAAATATTAATGGAGCTACAACTTCAGTTGTATTGTGGTTCATTAATGGGCCTAATTGTTGACTTATAATACCCCGGCCCGGATCGGCTCCCTCTGTATAGTGTATAAGTTTAAATTTGTAATTTAAAACGGAGATTATGAGACGTTAAAAAAGGTCTCTTGTCTCTCTGACTTGATCTTTTCTGCTTGGTGCATCGCTGTGGACTCTTCGGTCAGCTCCCACCAGCGCCAGCCCAGGAACAATCCTCGTCGATTCCCATTTCTAATCTACTCATCTTAAACTGTGTGATTCGCGAAGATTTTCTGCTTGACTCGACACTGTGAGCCGATCATTCATTTAATCATTTATATTCGGTTTTCCCTGAACATCAACCCTACGATTTCATCTTCTCCAACCTATTCTCCCAAACACAGCCCTTACAGACCTTATGTGTGTGAGAAAGCCCGCTCTTTTCAACTTAAAGAAAAGATTTTGATACAGCTGAGAACTCAGAATCGCANATTCTACATGTCTCATTGGGATTGAGATTGAAATGAGATCTACTACAATTACACTATACAATAGTGCAACCATCATAGATTAAAAATGTTGGTCTAACTCAATCTTGATCACTTGATTTCTAAAGGAAATACAGTTGTCAACAAGCTACTCGTTGAAATACAGAGCATTTAAAATATTACTTTTTGAACTATAAATTAATTTGTTCATGAATATTAATAAACTAGTTGGACTCAAATTTTATACATTTAATCTTAGACTCTAATAAAATATTAAAATTTATTCATTTATTAATTTGAATAAATATGATCAAAAATATTAATGGAGCTACAACTTCAGTTGTATTGTGCTTCATTTATGGGCCTAATTGTTGACTTATAATACCCCGGCCCGGATCGGCTCCCTCTGTACAGTGTATAAGTTTAAATTTGTAATTTAAAACGGAGATTATGAGAGGTTAAAAAAGGTCTCGTCTCGCTGACTTCATCTTTTCTGCTTGGTGCATCANTTCTGCTTGGTGCATCGCTGTGGACTCTTCGGCCAGCTCCCACCGGCGCCAGCCCAGGAACAATCCTCGTCGATTCCCATTTCTAATCTACTCATCTTAAACTGTGCGATTCGCGAAGATTTTCTGCTGCACTCGACACAGTGAGCCGATCATTCATTCAATCATTTATATTCGGTTTTCCCTGAACATCAACCCTACGATTTTCATCTTCTCCAACCTATTCTCCCAAACACAGCCCTTACAGACGTTTGGTGTGTGAGAAAGCCCGCTCTTTTCAACTTAAAGAAAAGATTTTGATACAGCTCAGAACTCAGAATCGCAGCTTGGGGTCTTCCTTTGATTGCTTGGAGATGTTGCCCAGAGTTTTCCATGCCGATGATGGCAAGGATTTATCTCCAAAGTTGCAATCCAGATTTTTTATTTCAAGTCTCCTGAAGTGCTTTCTGCCATTTTTTCTTCTGGCTTCTGCTGCTTCGTTCTTTGGTTATCGGTACTACGATTCTCNAGAGTTTTCCATGCCGATGATGGCAAGGATTTATCTCCAAAGTTGCAATCCAGATTTTTTATTTCAAGTCTCATGAAGTACTTTCTGCCATTTTGTCTTCTGGCTTCTGCTGCTTCGTTCTTTGGTTATCGGTACTTTGATTCTCCCAAAACAGTTTTGCGGACTTCGAGCACTCTGGTTTTTCCATGTGTCAGCAAGGAACCGAGTGTTTTTGACCCNTACGATTCTCCCAAAACAGTTTTGCGGACTTCGAGCCCTCTGGTTTTTCCATGTGTCAGTAAGGAGCCGAGTGTTTTTGACCGNTACGATTCTCCCAAAACAGTTTTGCGGACTTCGAGCCCTCTGGTTTTTCCATGTGTCAGTAAGGAGCCGAGTCTTTTTGACCGTTGGATTAAGCCGCCTTCGAGCCTGATGCATAATATGAGTGATGAAGAGCTTTTCAGGGCCGCTAGCTTTGCGAAAGAGTGTCCATTTAATGGAGTCCCAAAGGTGGCTTTCATGTTTTTGACCAGAGGGCCTTTGCCTCTTTCTCCACTTTGGGAGAGATTCTTCAAAGGGAACGAAGGTCTTTATTCTATCTATGTTCATTCTCTGCCAGGCTACAAAGCCAGTTTCCCTCCTGAATCTGTGTTCTACAACAGGCAAATTCCTAGCCAGGTATTTTTTTTNTCTCTGCCAGGCTACAAAGCCAATTTCCCTCCTGAATCTGTGTTCTACAACAGGCAAATTCCTAGCCAGGTATTTTTTCTTATGATTTTTTAAAATATATTTGGAACAATGTCATGCTCTTTTTAGTTCTTATTTTTTTAATGAAATGTGTGCTAGAACTTTGAGTTGGGTAGATTGAGTTGGTTCAAAAAGTAGGAGGCATAACTTTCATTAAAAGATTATTTTACTTCATCTGGTAGGTCTCAGTTGCCTTCACGCGTCACTCTTTCTTTTCTGTAATTTTTATATTGTACTTCTATGTTGAAGATCTTGATGGGTTTTACGCAATGAATTTGTATATTCTTATATATATNTATTTTACTTCATCTGGTAGGTCTCAGTTGCCTTCACGCGTCACTCTTTCTTTTCTGTAATTTTTATATTGTTCTTCTATGTTGAAGATCTTGATGGGTTTTACGCAATGAATTTGTATATTCTTATATATAAAAAAAAAATTCTTATTACTTTGAGAAGATATGCTCATGTTAAATCATAGATTATTTTATGCCTTGTTTTTGCGCAAGGAAGAGGATAATTGTTGATTGTGTTTGTTTGACACCTCATTTTATGCTGGATTTGTAGCGCGGCAGAATGGGTCATGGCACTGGTTTGGATCCCAAGTGTCATTTTTGAATATCTAAGTTGTCATTTTATGTTAAAATAATTGATATTGGTGGAAGTAATTAGTGAA
Source organism: Phalaenopsis hybrid cultivar (assembly GCA_002079205.1). NCBI lineage: Eukaryota > Viridiplantae > Streptophyta > Magnoliopsida > Asparagales > Orchidaceae > Phalaenopsis > Phalaenopsis hybrid cultivar. Next base: position 19,882 of record JXCR01093316.1, on the reverse strand, counting down.
ATATTTGTTGCTTATAGATGCCACAGCTAGCAAACTTCAAGTCTTGATACAATCCACCTGAACATGATGTTTATGAAATAATTGATGAAGTCTTTTGAAATTTAAAAGATTAGAAGGATATTTTATGGCATTTATTTTAGTGAACTATTTGATGCTTTTCTTAGAGAAAAGGATGAGGAGCTTCAAATCAAACTTTTGGGATGTTAGGGAACTAGTTTATGTGTTTTCATGTGTATTTCATCAGTTTTTTAATAGTTGTGATTTTTTAATCTTGTTATTCAAATCAATAAATTCTTCCTTTTTTTTTTTTTTGTCTAGGATAATTTTGGTTAGCAAGCCGTTGAGGTTTTGGGAAGTATTAAAGGTTTTGGGGGTATGTATAGGAAAGTTTTAAAGGAATTGGGGATAAATTGGAGTTGAAAGGCCTAAGCTAGAGCCTAACTAAGAGGCGAGAAATTATGATGAGAGAGTAGAGTATAAATGGGAAAACATAACTAAGAACTCAATAAATCCTTGGAAGATTAGTCACTACTACTCACCAAAAGATTAGTGCCACCACCTAGCATTTTTATATGTATTTTGTACAAGCGAAATATAATCTTGTTCAATGAATTCAAAAAGTATAAGGCATTATCTTATTTATGGGCTTTTCCTAAGCTACCCAAGTATGGAACAACCATAGCAAACAATAAACTATTATTACATGGATTGGTGAGTTATCCTAATGCAATGGACAATAAAATAGGCAATATTATAGATAATTTAAAGCTTTCACAAGCAATGAAATTTTGCTATCCCAAATATAGCATGTAGCCCTGAGATCAACCAATCTTTGAAGATTTTCACTTTTTTATTGATTTGGCCGACCTATCATTTAGAAGACCTCAAATTAAGCTTCTTAATTGGGTCAAATAGATCTCAGGATCCAGTAAAGCTTTTACCAATGTCTCCTTATCTCCTTAGAAAGCATTAGGGCATCGTAAATCCTAAGTTTAGATGATAGTTTCCTCAGATTTGCTAGAAACAAATACTTAAAGATTTTCACCTTTTTATTAGTGTAGTGATACGATTTGACCATAGAATTGGCATTCTTTTTCAGAAAAATTAGGGCAAACACAATATTTCTTTAATAAATCAAATAACTGAACAAGAAAACAAAGTTAAACACCTACAATTCAAGAGGTGGTCAGTCTCTCCCAATTCCTACGAGTCGAGAGGTAGGAAATCTCTCCCGAAGCCTAGAATTAAAGACTCACTACTCAAACTCATGCATAAAAACTAACCCTTGACATAACCTATTTATACCCCCCCAAAGGCAGGAAAAAATGAGTGTTTCTCCTCTTCTCCCATAACTGTTTCTATTTCTTCATTCCCTATCCTTCATCCTGCACTATGAGAATTTGTAGTCTTCGATCCTTGCAACGGTGTCATGGGATAAACTTCTCATCACATCGAAAACATAACCCCTTGGCTCGCTTCTCCCAAATTTTTGTCTCTGTATAGAGCTTGAGTGTTGCTCCTGGTTGTGGTCCATTATTTGTGTCCCTTGCAGCCTCCCTCTGGATTTCCATTTTTTGAACTCTTGGCATCGTCATGATTGCACCAGTTCCGTACGACGCTTCATCTGTGCTGCTCCTACTAGCTTTCATCATTTGGATCTTATCCTTCGCCATTTGAGCTAGCTCCAACATCTCCCTCAATCCTCACAGTCTCACTAGTCAGAATGATGCCAGTACGTCGGACTTTAAGCCCTTCATGAAATTTCCCTTCAGTCCTGCTTCATAAATCCTGCACAGTCGTCCCGACAATAGTTAAAAATTCTCCCTATATTCCATAACCGTCCTCTTCTAAGCCAAGATATAGAATTGCTCGTGTAGGTCTCCTTCCCGAGTGACTCAAAAACGTTCCAAAAAACAATCCTTAAACACTTACAATTCGAGAGGAAGACAGTCTCTCCTAATTCCTACAATTAGAGAGGTAGGAAATCTCTCACAAAACCTAAAATTAAAGACTTACAACTCAATTTCATGCATAAAAACTAACCCTAAACATAATAAGTCTATTTATACCCAACAATAATAATAATAAAAGACTGAATTACCCTTATGCATACAATAGAGAAATTTGCCCTTAGGCTAGGCACCCTCATAACATGTAGCCCACCTATCCATCAAAAGTCCTCAAATTAAGCTTCTTAATTATTATCTATTGATGTCGTAGGGAAGTGGGATCATCCATGGGCTTGCTTGGATAGTTTTGCATGATGAATAGCCAAAATATATATGTGGTGCCTTAGTTTGTGATTTTATCATTATCCTCTTTGTTGATGTTGCTTCAGCCTCACCAAGCCTCAAAGAACCTTGTTTTGCAAAGATTACAATCCTATTGCTCATTCACTAGTTTATAGGTAGACTTATTCAAGTTTGTTTTGATCACTTTAAGAGTTTAGAAGGGCTTTGATTTTTATTCTGACCAGGAATCATGGAGACGTTTGTACTAGTGCTAAGAGTTTCTTTTTTTAAAATGATGTCGTCAATATTTAAGAGCTATGGCTGCAAAATTTTATTTGTGTTTTCTATAATAGGTCTTTTTTGCAAGTCTTGATGCTTAAGACCTAAAAAGGCATTGTATACTCAATATTAAAAACAAAACTTTTGCATGTATCAAAATGAAATTTGAGGAGATAAGTATTTAATCCAAGTTGCTTAAGGATTTAGCAACAAGCCACATAACTTGTTATATTTTTTAGGATAATGCTTAGGATGAATTAGAATTAAGTCATGATCACCTTTAGGAGGAATTTTGCAACATTTGCATATTTAATTGTACTCAATTGGATTTGCTACTAGGTAAATGTAGCATTTAAAAAAGATTAATGGGAAATATCGGCTAGATCAATAAGTTTCTTTATGTTATAATCATAAACAATTTTGAAGGTATTTTATGAGTTGTTCTAGAAATAGTGTTAATACATGCAAATTTAGAATTAAATAGATGTAAGTCTCAAGTGCTGTTCTCTCTTATTAAATATCTTATTGAATCACTTAAGGATATGTTCACAACATCTCTTTGACCATCTATTTAGGGGTGTAATGTTGATAAATAATTTAATTTTGTCCCAAATAATTTTCATCATGTTTTTGTCTGTAATGTATAAATCTAGCATCTCTATTTGAGATTATTATGAATGATAACCCTTTTAATATTGTGAGATAACTATGGCACTCTAGGAGGGGAGAGTGATTTGGGATTAAAAAATAATTTAATTAATTAAAAAACTAATATGATTTTAAAGTTAATTAGAAATAACATAAACTAGCATGAATACGTGCAAGTAAAAAAAATAGTGGTACGAACTAAATGTTGTGAATTATTGGCAAATCATGCAAGCATACGTGTCATCCAAGTAGTATATGAAACAAAGTTTGTGCATCGATCCCACTAGTATCGAGCAAATTTCCAAAGTGTGAAAAATTTCTAGCCCTCTTGTTTTTAATTTAGCATGAATGTTCAATTGTTGATGATTTTTTAAAGTCTCTTACTTATTTTTTGTGAAGACAAAAATACTACTTTAAACGTGAGAGGTTAATCTTGTAAGTGAAAATATCTCCCCTAATTTGGATCCTAAAAACCTAGGATATACAAAGTGTGAACTAAATTTGGATCCTAACTTTCTTATTGACGGTGACTATCAGGAAAATTTTTTTCCTTAGCCCCTCCTCGTGGCAATAAGAAAATTAGGACAATTAACTAGTTTAGTTCCCTTAAGTCCAATGAAATTCTTAAGATGAAGTTTTTCCTTATAAGATAACACTAAACTAAGGGCAATATTCTTATTCTGCTAGCTAATGAATTTATCCTTGTTGTTCTACTAAGGATTCTCCCGAAACTCAAATTTCACAACAATTTTTAACTATTCAATTGACCAGATCAAATGTAAATTAAGATTTTATAGATAAAATACCACCACAACATTGTTTCATGCAAGTCACATAAACAACATCTAAATCGAAAATTTCTACTCACCATATCAGAGGAGTATAGAGGATTAGTGACAATTCATGTTTTGAAACAACAAAATAAACATTTTATTTATCAAAGCCAATACAGTACATAATGAGTTTATAAAAAAAACCAGTAAACAGATTACACCCTTAAGTTGCGTCGGGTTCCCCACTCGTCCACTAATAATCACTAAGTATCTCGGACAATCCTGCTAAGTAGTTGCTCGCCAATCCCTCACAAATTCCTCAACTCTTTCCTACATAATCGCTCTTACTCACACATGAAGGAAAACTAGAGAATGTGATTCTCAAAATGCTCGGGAAGTTACTTTTCTTTAGATGAACTTGCCTTTAGTAGCCCCTGGGAGACGCCACGCGGACAACAACTACCATAACTTCGTAATGTCAGTTCGTCAACGTTGGGGTCACACCTTGGAACACCAGAGTTCTCATTTTACTATAAAGAAGCAGCGTTGAGTTCAAGTTGGTGGCTCTTTGGCACCAAAGAAAGCGGCACAACAATTGTGTAAGGGTCACCTACGAGCCAGGCCTTAGTATGCCTAGGTCCCACTCAAGGCAAAATAGACTTTGTGGCTAGATGACTCCATTAAACACTTGTCTGAAGCATCATCCTTCTATTTTGCTCTAATATCTACTAAAGCATCTTTAAGCATTGTTAACTACCTGTATCCTGCAATTTGCACAAAAATACTTGAAAAAATATAAATATGAACAATTAATTGAAAAAAAATGCAAAAAAAAAAAAAAAGAAAAATGATCACATATATTTCACATATCAAATAACAATCACAATATTTTTATGTGGTTTGGCTAATGGTTAACCGATATACATCAACATTGGCCAACTCCCGAACTAGAAAACTACCAAAGCGCAACTTTTTCTTACAGATCTCTAATTTTTAAACCAAAAAAATTGCTTGCAAACTAATTACTCAAGTATATGGGTTAGTACAACCAAATCTAAGTACAATGAGAATTTCACTAAACCAAATAGCTTATAAAAACAAATACAACTTATTGTGGATTATCCATGCTCAAATTATCTTGCAATAAATATCCTAAAAAAAATCAAGGCAATTTATAAAATATTGTTAATCACCTCACAACTTAAAAAGGATAGATTATAAAGTTTGATCACTATAATATATGATTATATTTTGTTTTACATGAACAAAAATATTTCTTAAAAACTAGTTGGCGTGCTTATTATAATTTTTAAATTATATATATATATATATATAGGGGTGTAAATGAGTCGAACACGAGCTGAGCTTCGGTTCATTTATATTTCGAGTTTAAAAAGTGTGTTTGTGTTCAACTCTTTTGCTTAGCGAGTCAAACACGAGTCGTTCACAAACAAAGAGTTGTTTTGACAACCCTAATCACATAGCCATAAGATGTTAATGATTGGGACAAGATTTAAAACAACATTTGATTCTAATTTAACAATTTTCATTATATTTTCTTCATTAATACTTTTAATTGATTATAAATCTTTGTAGCCTTGTGGTCAATTAAATTTTTTAAAAATACTAGTCATCAAAGATATATATATAATTGATTAGTAGTATTTCGAGTCAAAAAGAGCCGAACACGAACGAACAAAGTTGTTCGTGTTCAGCTCATTAACTTAGCGAACGAACCAAACACAANCTTTGATTTTTATTCTGACCAGGAATCATGGTGATGTTTGTACTAGTGCTAAGAGTTTCTTTTTTTTAAATGATGTCACAAATATTTAAGAGCTATGGCTGCAAAATTTTATTTGTTTTTTTTCATAATAGGTTTATTTTGCAAATCTTGATGCTTGAGGCATAATAAGGTATTGTATACTCAATATTAAAAACAAGACTTTTGCATGTATCAAAATGCAATTTGAGGAGACAAGTATTTAATCCAGGTTGCTGAAGGATTTAGCTACAAGCCACATATAACTTGTTATATTTTCTAGGATAATGCTTAGGATGAATTAGAATTAAGCCATGATAACCTTTAGGAGGGTTTAGAATTTGCAACATTTGCATATCTATTTTTACTTAATTGGATTCGCTACTTGGTAAATGCAGCATTTAAAAAGGATTGATGAGAAATATCAGCTAGATCAATAAGTTTCTTTATGTTATAATCAATTTCAAAAGGTATTTTCTGAGTTTTTCTAGAAATACTGTTAATATATGCAAATTTAGAATTAAATAGATGCGGGTCCCAAGTGCTCATGTTCTATCTTATTAAATTACTTAAGGATATGTTCACAACATCTCTCTGACCATCTATTTAGGGGTGTAATGTAGATAAAAATTTTAATTTTGTCCCAAAAAATTTTCATCAAATTTTTAGAAATAATGAATAAATTTAGCTTCTCTATTTGAGATTATTATGAATGGTAATATTGTGAGATAACTATGGCACTCTAGGAGGGGAGAGTGATTTGGGATCAAAAACTAATTTAATCACTTAAAAAACTCATAGTATTTGAAAGGTAATTAGAAAGAACATAAAGTAGCATGAAAATCTAAAAACTTACAAGTAAATTAAATAACAAAGTATTGTACGTGCAAGTAAAAAAAAAATAGTTGTACTGACAAAATGCTACCGCCGAATCATGCAAGTACATGTGTCATCCAAATAGTATACGAAATAGAGTTCGTGCATCGTTCCCACAAGTAACGAGCAAATGTCTAAAGTGTGAAAATTTTCTAGCGTACTTTCTTTTAGTTTAGCCTGAAGGTTTGATTATTGGTGATTTTTTTAAGTCTATAACTTAATTTTTGTGAAAACAAAAATCCTACTTTAAACATGGAGGTCAATCTTGTAAGTGAAAGTATCTCCCCTAATTTGGATCCTAAAAACCTAGGGTAGACAAAGTGTGAACTAAATTTGGATCCTAACTTTTTTATTGACGGTGTCTATCAGGTCAATTTTTTTCCTTAGCCCCTTCTTGTGACTATAAGAAAATTAGGACAATTAACCACTTTAGTTCCCTAAATCCAATGAAATTCTCAAGATGAAGTTTTCCTTACAAGATAGCACTAAACCAAGGGCAATATTCTTATTCTTCTAGCTAATGAATTTTATCCTTATTGTTCTACTAAGGATTCTCCCAAAAGTCAAATTTCACAACGATTTTTAACAATTCAATTGACCACATCGAATATAAATGAAGATTTAACTGATAAAATACCATCACAATATTGTTTCATGCAAGTCACATAAACAACATCAAAACCTAGAATTTCTACTTACCAAATCAGAGGAGAAAAGAGGATTAGTGACAATTCATGTTTTAAATCAACAAAATAAATATTTTATTTATCAAAGCCTGTAAAGTACATAATGAGTTTAGAAAAAAAAATCATTAAACAAATTACACCCTTAAGTTGCGAATTTGGGTTCCTCTACTTTTCCACTGATGATCACTAAGTATCTTGGACAATCCTGCTGAGTAGTTGCTCACCAACCCCTCACAAACTCTTTGACTCTTTCTTACAAAATCGCCCCCGCTCACACAGAGGAATATAGAGGTGGTAATTGAGATAAGTGAGATCGTGGATTCTTAGATAGGATTACCAACTATCTGATAAAGTCTTTGATGTTGGCTGGATGTGAAGATTAGCTTTTAAAAGGGTAGCTAGCAACCTTTATGATTTTGAGGAGTTTAGTATGTTTATACCGTGTTAATTGTGACTGATGAATTTCAATATGATTTTGACGATTTGTTGTGACTTAACTAGTTTAGTATGATTCTGTCCAGTTTATCATGACTGATAACTTAAATTTGATTCTGATCATTTACGATTTTATTATGACTCTAGTGAGTTTCACTATGGCTCTAATGAATGCATAGAATTCATTGTGAACCTAATGACTTCATAATGAACTTAGAGAGTTAGTGGTTAGTTTATAGAGTTCTCTGTTTTCCTTCTACTTGCCTTACTGGGTTACTTTGAACTTTGAAACAGACTTGACATGAACCTGCTCAATTTTTGTTTTACTTTTACTTTTGAAATTATGTTTAGATAGTATATATATAAATCAAGCGTCGCGTATTCAGATCAGTTGGTCGGGCATATGCTTGTCAGTTGTCCATTCTGGTATGGGATTCGATTACCCCGAGTGTAGGATGCGGTACTCAAATTATTAGACCCATGAGGGGTGACCGATATCATAACCTCTGGTCATTCCTTTTTTTAAAATAAAATAAAAATAATGAAAATAAAATAAAAATAAATAAAAATAATATATATATATATATATATATTATTTTTAT
>JXCR01093308.1:22957-45038 GCA_002079205.1 Phalaenopsis hybrid cultivar | reverse complement strand
GGGGGGGGGGGGGGGGGGGGGGGGGGGGGGGGGGGGTTGGGGGGAGTGAGAGGGAGAGAGAGTGGGAGAAACTAAATCCATTCTCAAAATAGCAGTAAATTAAGCATAAACAAAACGAACAAATCAAAAACATAGCAAGCACAACATGATCGACCATAAAAAAAATGTAAAGGGCAAAACAACCCAAGATCTCCAAAATGAAATTCTACATGGATAAAACAGCCAAAAAAAAAAACAATCTTTTTCGAAACCTGGTAGAAAGAAAAAGAAGAAAAGCAGGAAAACCTGCTGTGGAGTATTATATCCCGGAGGAACACGAAAGACATCACTATCAAGCGGCATATCCACAGCTTTCTCATCCTTCCGGACGAAAGCGCTCGTCTTTCCTCCATCACAGAGTCCAACGAGTGCAGCGAACGCCACCAACAATGGCGCCGCCGCCACCACCACCGGCGTAGTACTCCGATAACGCTTCATTTGGCGCGCGGCAGCCACAAGTCCAACGAGGGTTTGGGTTGCAGAAGAGTGTTTAAATATGGACGGGGAGGAGAATATTCAGTAAAAGGTGCCGCACATCGCTATAAGTAGGGCGGGGAAGATGAGGATACCAATTTTTTTGTTGACTGGGCTACTGATTTTCCAATGAATGAGAGAATTCCGCATAGGAATCCGTGGCCCATAATAGAGAAGTTAGGAAAGAAGATTAGCGCCACATAATTCAAAATTTAGGGTTGAGTCAATTTACAGATTTCATTGTAAGGGGATTTATGAAATTTTAAATTTCATGTCCATCCAACTCTAAATTTATTCTTGTAGCCAAACGCCCCCTTAAATAAAGGAAAAATATTACATCAAAATTTCAAATGTAGAGTTACGTTCGGATTGCAATAGTTAAAAATATATTGTCGTGTTATAAAAATATTTCATCCGTGTTAGTTGTAAAAAAAAAAAAGTGTTATTCGAGTATTATATGGTGTTATTTGATTCGACATATTCCCCGTGTTATTTCAATTTCCATTATGTTATTGAAATAACACAGCCTCAAGTAATGCGGGGGAATATTCCAATAACACCGCAAAATAATCGAATAACATCATATAATACTCGAATAACACTTCATTTTTTACAAATAACGCAGATGAATAGTTCTGTAACACAATGGGATATTCCTAACTATTACAATCTGAATGTAGCTCTACGTTCGGAGCACTGATGTAATATTTTTCCCTTAACTAAAACATGTTTGGCTGCAATTTAAATTTACGTTAAATATGATTTATCAAATCTAATAAATTTGATTGTCAATACGACCAAATGAACTTCCGAGCAACGACGTGAAGAAATTCTTAAATCTGCCTCATGATTAATTTTCTAAATCAGAAATGAGATAAAATGACGGAAGAAAAGACAAAATGAGAAAATTTTTTATTTATGGATCATTGAATTTATTATTATTTTTTTTTGTTGGATTTATGCTAAATCTATGACTAAATACTCTTTAAATAATGCTATCAAACACCACCTAAGAACTAGATCAATTTTGTCTATGATAAATTGTAATTTTTTAGGAAGATTTGCATACATACGACTCCATAAATATTTAAGTATATAATGTGTATATTTCATCTTTTAAGTATATGTTAGTTTACATATGTATGCAAATATGTATTCTACGTTTTAAAAGTTAGAATAGTGATATTTATTGCAAATTTTAGGTGCTTTAAATCAAAAAAGAAAACTTTATGTATTAGATATGTAAATATATGAGATTAGGTAGTATGTATGTAATTATGTTAGGTAATTATATCTTAAGTATTATCTAAATGAATTTTATTTTTTATTATAAGATGTATAAATACATTGAAATTATATAATAGAATATGTTTTAAGAAATATTTGTACAAAAATAGATGAAATAAAAACTTATAGCATATAATTTTAAATGACATAAGAAATTTTTAAAATATACAAATAGGTATAATAATTTTTTAAATGATATAACTTTCATAAATCAATCATAGAAAATACAAAATAGCGAGCAACTTACGTATAACTATTCGTCCAAACAAATATTAGTTGATCTTAATTATCTGACTGTCATCATAGAGTATTTATCGATCAAGAATTATATATCCTCGCTTGATCATCGTCATTCACGAACATGATATAGTATTTATTATTCTAAAATTTTAAGTTTTATATGTATAAATAAAAAAAAATTAGGTTTAAAATATGCAAATACATAAAGATTGTGTGGTAAAGGAACCATGGCTTTCACCATTTTTTTTTCTTTGAAAACATCGGACCAAAAGAATTTTAAGAAAATTATAATTTTTTTTGAAACAGTCTGCCAGGTGTCAGTCATCCATCCCATCATCTCACTCTCATTATTCAAGATTTAATCCGAGCGGTGCATTGTAATAAGCAAATAATAATAATAATAATACATCCTCTGTAACATCTCTACAACCTACCAATAAGTCAATAACCCTAATACCTTCTGAATAGCCTCCAACATATGTAGCCCTGCATACTTCTTACGTACGCAATTTTTTCTCCGTCTTTCTCACCGTGGACAATTATTTTCTGCATATATCAATTTTTTATTAATGAAATTCCGAAGCACATATAGCGTGAGAATGATGATCCTGCGATGCAAGCCCAATGAATTATATTTTCAACCTTTCACATTTTAGTTTAGATATATAATTTAATATAAATTTTAGATGAAATTAGAAGTCATTTCAAATTTTCCATATTTATTCAGCTTTCCCCTCCAAGTCGCCGCCGCCATCCACTCACCTGCATTGAATTTAGGGTCTTTTTAAGGCAGCTGCAGCTTCTCAGCTTTTCAGCCGCAGCTGCGCTGTCCCAAGAAGCTGTTGTAAAGAAGCTGCTGCGGGGAAGCTGATTGTCTGTTTGTTGCAGCTATGTGAAAATAACTGTGGGGCAGCTATTTCTAGAAAATTAACTATTCTGCTCATATTTAATAAAACTATTTAAAACAAAACTGTGGCAGTCACATATTTGATACTTCATAAGCAGAAATTTATTTCAAAACAGAAGAAAAGTTCAGATACACAATTTACTTTATTACCATTACAAGTAAAATAATCATTCTAACTCATTCTCATTTTATAGATGTATTATTTTATTATTAAATTTCATAAAATACAAAAGAAAGTGACTTACAAGCCTCACAAGTTAAACTAACTTCAAAAAAAAGATAGGAACAGTTTCAGTGGCTTTTAGCGAATCAAATACTTGTCATTGTTCCAATTACTTCCAAACACTTATTTTAACTCAAATCAGTCCTAAATAAACAAATTTCAAGAATATTACATATTGATTTCTAATATGCACCCAACAATTAGAGAATTGAATTTTACAACAACAGAGCCCCCAAGTAAAACCTAAACTTTCAATAAAATAAAAGATTCAGCATGATAAAAATGAACGGGAGCAAATTTAAAGGGAAACACTCACCTTACTAAGGTAAAAAAGGGAGCAGTCGGCAATGTTTAGCTGGAAGAAAGTCGGCCCGACAACCCTAGATATGTGACGGGAGGCAAGTAGCCGTTGGGATTACCGCTGTCATTGCAACGACGAGGATTAAGGTTTTTATCGTTATTCGCAGAGAGCTCGTGGTAGGCTAGAGGAGAACGGAAATGATTAACGGCTGCTTCAAACGCCGCAGGGAGGGAGGATCGCGTGGAAGGGAGGACAAGGAAGGAGTTGCGCGATGGAATCGACCGCGACAGTGGAGCGATAGGGAGGGAGGAACGTGAGAGCTTCGACGTCCAACAGAGGGATTTTGGTTAGGGGAGAAGCAAGGAGGGTATCATGCGTAATAATCCATCGTCGACCGTGGGCTGTGGGATCAATCCGCGGTCGGCTTTCCACCAAAATGGCATCCCGTGGTGTCCTGCCGTGCTCGAGACACCGAACCAAACGCCCGCACGTCGCAGCCCGCTAGCGCGACGTGCTCACCCAGTTGTCCCAAACAGACCCTTAATTTACATGAAACCAAACAAATATAATAATAATCTCATTCCAAATACACAAAAAATTTCTAAATAAAATTTACATACGCATCACTAGGGGTATAAACGAAACGAACACGAACGAACAGAGCTTATGTTCATGTTCGGTTCGTTTAAATTTTAATTTCTGAAATAAGCTCGTGCTCGANATAAATAATATATTATATTAATTATATAACTTATATTATATAAATATTTAATATATATATTAGCATATTACTAATAAGGTATATTAAAATCATATTATTATTAATTTATTATATATTATAATTTATAAAATTAATTTTTTAAAATATCATAAATTATATATATACAATTATTTTATATTTCGAACAATGACAATTCGCACATGAACGAACACATCACTGCTCGAGTTTAGTTCGTTTAACTATTCAAACGAAAAAAATTTATTCACGTTCATCTCGTTTACTTATCGAACGAATCGAGCACGAACTCATTACCAAACCAAAAATGAACTGTTCGCGAACGACGAGTTTTTTTGACAGCCCCACACATCACGCAATTCCTATGCACTTACACATCTAACACCCAAACTTCAATTTTTACTCATACCTACAATCTATGCAGGAAATTTTTTTACTATTTTCTAACAGCTAAAATGATGATATTTCCAATGTAACATGAAACATTTGATTGATATTAAAAGAAGAAAAAAAAAATTGAAACCTTAGATATGCAAGTGCATTAGGAATTAGATCGTACGAATGAAATGTCCTAAATTTCAATGCATATGTCAAATTTACATACATAGCACACTATCCTCCGCTATTTACATATATCTAACACCAAAACCTTGACATTTACATTTATAACACCTGATGTCATAAACTTAAGCATGAAAAACTGTATTTTCACTTCTAAATAAAATAATGATGGTGATACTTCTAAGATTCGAGTGGCATGAATGTAAAAATGATTAGGTGTCTGGTAAGTACATTAGAATAGCCTGTTATGCATGTAAAACCTCTACTATATATGTATGCATGTATATATATATATATAAGAGCTCAGAATAAAAATTAGTACTAGTACAGATGCATGTATTAGAGAAAGCGAATCATAAGGGTAGGCAGGCATTACAACACAAAGACCAACTAAACAAAACTATTCAGATTCGAATTATGCCCAACACCGGCAGGCACATTCATCTAAATCCTTTCATACACAGATTAATCATATTGTTCGCTAAAAGGTTCTTAAATCATTTTAAAACAGTGCTGACCCCATCTCATATTGCCTAAACTCAATACCCATAAGTAGAACCATAAGTAGAACCATATCCTCNTATATATATATATATATATATAAGAGCTCAGAATAAAAATTAGTACTAGTACAGATGCATGTATTAGAGAAAGCGAATCATAAGGGTAGACAGGCATTACAACACAAAGACCAACTAAACAAAACTATTCAGATTCGAATTATGCCCAACACCGGCAGGCACATTCATCTAAATCCTTTCATACACAGATTAATCATATTGTTCGCTAAAAGGTTCTTAAATCATTTTAAAACAGTGCTGACCCCATCTCATATTGCCTAAACTCAATACCCATAAGTAGAACCATAAGTAGAACCATATCCTCCTGCAGCATGAGCAGCAAGCCCCGCATTAGCTGCCGGAGACGAATAAAGATGGCCGTGTTGGTACGAGCCGTATCCCTGATCTGCTGCTTGACCCATAACCGTCGGCGCCGCAGCAGCAGCAGCAGCAGCAGGAGGTGCGGCGGCTTCCGCCATGAAATTCTGCAATATATATAAATATATTTTTTTCAGCAGAATTTGTAAGAACTGTTAAGGAAAAAATTCAGATATTGCGAGTCCACCAGAAAAGATTTTCCATTGATGTCTGTTCAAGGAAAAATATCTATTGATGGACATTATTTCATGGTGCATATACATAAATACAATCCATCTTGTGCATCTACATAACTAACACGTCAAACTTTGCTTTTTATATTCATAACACCCAAATCTTTCATAACACATCAAAAGTACGATTTTTTTAAGGGGACCGCCTAATTCCTATTTATTTACATTAATAACACCTAAACTTTAATTTTTACATTGATAACACCCAAATCTTTCATATCACATAAAAAAATCACCATTTTAACTTTTAAAAAGTGAAATATACCTTTTTCATGTATAAATAAGGTGGCACATGTATGTAAAACTTGAAGTTTAGGTGCTAGATAAGTATATTCATAGGAACCTAGTAATATGTATGTAAAGCCTCCATAATTTAACTGTTAAAAAGTGAAGTGCACATTTTCATGCCTAGGAAAGTGATCTATCTGTAAATATTGAAAATTACATGTTAGATAAGTAAATACATAGGAATTGAGTGGTATGCATGTAAATCTTGTTTCATTTCCAATAGACGTTTTTTCATACATATAGAAGATCCATAGAATTGCAAATGCAACTTAGCTAGTTCAAAAACAATTTTGTAAGGGTCCGGGAATCAAAGGCATTTTCTTCATATAATTTACTTCTTTTGACCTCAACAAAGATAATTATCTTCAAAAATTCACAGTAAAGCAAATGCAGTAAAAACAGGGCAATCCAAAAGGTTATCTTGTGAAAGTAATAAGAATCAAACATTAAAGGATGCATGACGGTGAAGTTTAGTTGATATTAAAATAAACTTTCACAAATGTCCCAAACATGGCTGATACGGTTAGCTGTGTGATAAAATATCAGACCTGTATCAGTTGCTGAGCAGTCTGAACTTGTGTAGCACTTCCAATAATCTCAACGGTCATTTCTCCTGGTACACCTCTAGTTTCCTGTATAGTTACAGTTGCTCCACTGGCCCGTCGAATATAGCTGATGTTAGTTCCGGCAGCCCCTATAACAGCATCAGCATAGGAAAGGGGAATTTGCATATGCTGGGTAACCTGAAAAAATATCAGCACCTTAGAAATACACAGCACAGAGGAAAGAAAAAAAAAAATTAATGCACATACATAACACAATTCTGACGCATTTACATATCTAACACCCAAGTTTGATATTTACACTTAAAATACCTTAGTTTCATAAAACCATGCATGGAAAGGTGTATTTCACTTTTTAAAAGGTATTGATGTTGGTATTTTTTATGCGATTTTAAAGACTGGGAGTGGTACAGATAGAGAATTTTTCACCTGAGCAACCATTGCTGCAGGTTGATTAGTTGCCGAATGAATGCTGAGGGATGGCGCATCACGTCCGTATGTAGATATACCATGGTGAGGTTGTTTTTCCAATGGAGCGAGGTCAGGTGGATGGTAATAATTGTCAAGAGGACGAGAAGGCATGTATTGAGGATTGGCACCATAGCCCGGACCAGCATTTGAAAGGCCTTGAGGATGGCCCCAGGGTTGAGGTGGAGGCATGTTGTGCTCCATATGCAGATTCTGAATGGAGGTCTAAAATGGAATTCACAAAAAATTTAAGAGCTGATGTGCATAAACAAATTAATAAACTCTCAGATACAAGCTAAAACAATTTTTAGAAGGACGTTAATCTTAAACCGAGGAAAAAACTAACATGGATCTCAAATAATGGAAGCACGCCACGGTCAACCAAAAACTTCCTTAGATGATTTGATACCACCTCCAATGCCCTATGCACGGATATGGGTTCTCCTTGTATTTCAACAACTCTGTCATCAGGCAAAGCAACAGGAGGCAGATCCTCTGCACAAATTTAATCAATGCATTAGTGAACAAAACAGTCAAGGTAGTGATTCTTTTTCACCAAAAACATATCACTAAAAAATACCACTTTTTAAATTTTTAAACATAGGTAAAGTGGCATATATATATATATTGAAGTTATATATGTAAATATAGAGAAATTAACTGGAATGTATATAAGACTTTTGAAGGAAAATCAACAAGTTCAATAGTTCTCTTGATGCCGAATGTAGACATGGTTAAGAGTTTATCTCGTACGTGATGAGCTTTTAGAATTGTTTTATTTCTCCATTAAAAAGAGCTGATCATAGAGGTGAGCATTTGGTTGAATCGGATGGATCAGTCTAAAAATTAATCAAACCAATTGCAACTGAAATCTAGAATCCAGAAAACCAAACCAATCTAAATTTGATAAAACCGAACCATCAAACTAAAATTCAATTTAGTTTAAACAATTCAATTATGAGCAAACTGAAATTTATTTGTTTATTGGAATATGGCTAAGAATAAACATTACAAATTCTATAATTTACTAACATAATATTAATTTGATTTCATGAATCCTCTATTTAATTCAATCAAAGGATGCATATAATAATTTTTTTTATTTTTTATTTTTTAGACATGAAATTAAAATATAACAAAGAATTTTAATAAAATTTTGGTTTTCGGTTTGTTCAGTTGAATCAAAATTAACACTAAATCAAAAATCAAAACCCAAATATTAAAGTTTTAAAAACCAAAAACCGAAATTCATTTTTGAAACCCAACCGAACCAACCGAACTTGATTGGTTCGGTTCGGTTTTCGGTTTTGACCAAACAATGCAACACCACTTGATCAATCCATTTTCAATGAACAAACTAAAGTATTAGCATGCAGTATTTTAGGACCATTGTCAAACTGAAAAACGTTGAACCAAATAGCATGACATTTAGTATAGGTTGATTGTAACATTCTAAAAAAATAAATTACAAGTTCATCACATTAGTTGGCCTTTCAGTCACATAAACTGGTTGAAGGTTAATAAATTGAACACTCTTTACAATGCAACCATTCAAGACAAAATAAAAAATGAGATACGGCAGGAAAGGACTAAATAAAATAATTTGAAAGAGAATAACAAACCACTTAGTAAAGTCCTTCATATCAACAACGTCAAATCAAAGAAGAATTAAAAAAATGTTACTTTCAAGTCCCGAAAAAAAAATAAATATAACAAAAAACATAAAACTATATAGACAACAACCACGACAAGCCTTTATCCCATTAGGTGGGGTCGGTGCCATGAATCCTTTTTCTTCATTGTGTCCCAATTGAGTGTCATATTTTCATTTAATTCTAATAATTTTTTTATACAATATGCCCAAGTCTTTCTAGGTCTACATCTCCATTTCTAAACATAAGTCGAATCTAAAGCATCAACTCTCCTAACCGGATCATCAGATGGTCGATGTTTAATGTGGCCAGACAATCTAAGACGACTCTCTCTAATTTTGTCCGCCATTGGAGCTACACCAACCCTATCAAGGATATATTCATTTTGCATTTTGTTTTTAAGTGTAAAACTATATAGACACAAAGAAATAAATCTACACACATTTATCACAAGTAGAACTTGTGTTAGTTTTACTCATTAAATTCACCCAATTATTTTCATTAACATCATTAAAGCTAAAGGCATTAATGATTTATATAACATCTATGATCATTTGAAAATTGATCAGATTCATCAAAATCAGAATAAATGTTTTAATTTCATCAAAATATAGTCATGATTTCAATGTTCAAAGTCTTTCGAATAGAATTGGAATTATGGAAATCTCTTTGATGCTGATAATCTAATCAACTTCTAGTGAGTGTGATCTTCAATTACAAGAAAATAATATATTGTTTATTATAGCTAGAGGCAATTTGACTGTTTGGATTTGTCAATACATGGGTAAAACTAATGGGTCGTTTGGGAGCATTTCTACATTGTTTTTTTATTACTATTTTTTATGTTATTTTCCTTGTATGTTGGCATGAAATTAATCATTATTGGTAACTTAAAATCAGTTGCGTTAGTTTGTTTAAGCGGTGTTACAAGGGTTGCCGATGAAGCAATGGTGACAGTCAGCGAGCCGAGTACAATGAGAGAGAACGTCAATGGCGTTAGCAGTGTCACCAATGAAGAAGATGGTGGAAAGCATGAAAATCAATAATAATGGTTCTTTTTTTAAAATAACCTAAAATTCATTTTCATCTTCTATAAAAATATTTTCATATTAAAAAAAAAAATTATTAAAAAAACACAATTTTAAAAAGGAAAACAAAAAAAATAAAATAAAAGTGCTCATACCAAATATCAGAGTGTGCTTACAAAAGTGATCAAATCATTCTTGCTCTTTTACATGCTTGATGGATGGTTAATATAAAAACTCAATTTATATGTAATTTTCACGACAGACAAACATCAACCATACCTACCACCTTTAGTTTTAAGACCATATAAGATGGTTAACATATAAATTAAAAAAATTAATCATTATCCTCCTATCAGAACAGAAGTCTAAATCCTATATAAATACATGCAAACTCAAATCAAATATGTACTGTATAAATATTACAAATATGCCAAGATAACCTTAAAAACGCGACTATGAAAACAAGGAGGTGTAATCTATACAAATCAACTAGTAATTAACTTATCATGACAAGCGAAGCTTTAGCATTTGTCATAGGGTGATATTTTTCACCTTCTATCAGCTTAGGCTTTTCTATAGACGCAAAAGAAAAGAGCTGAGGGCAGTACATATGGACAATTTTTCATTTTTTGAACAATGTAAAAATACAAACAGTTCGGCATAAAATACAAATAACTTAAAAATTACAGGAACAAATAAATTATAGCATCTATATTTTTCAACAGCTGAACTGAATAAAAAAACATACTTTTGATTCTAAAACAGACAAAAATTATTACTATGAAGAAATTTTTAAATTTAAAAATAATCATGTGCAAGAACTAGCATTAACTGCTTTATTGAAGATAAGAAAGAATGTCACATGGATAGATTTTGTTCGCTATTAACCTCTTTACCAGTTGAAGATAAGGTTGAAACAAAAATAAAGGAATTTGGGGAATTCTCAAATCAAAACATAGCAAATCCTATATTATAAGATGATAAAAAAACTAACAGTCCACTAAAAGGATCCTTTAAAATCCAAAAAATAAGCTACTTAAAGGCAAAAAAAAACTAAAAAAACTTAAAAAAATGGCAAAATACAACACTCTGAACAAAATACTGCAAGAAAGAAACTAAAACCAGCCAGTGACCTTTAAAATCCAACAAGAAATGCTTGGTTCACTAAATATAAAGAAAGGGGGCCTCATACCAACAACACGAACAACAGAGTTGCAAGTTTCTTGGATAGATTTTATGGTTGATCCTTGTTTTCCAATGAGGAATCCAGCTTGTGTTGCTGCCACCAACAATCTTGTCAGCACAGTATTACCAGAATTAGGTAGGCCCGTTGGGTCACCATCCAAGCCATCTACTAATCGTTTATGAACCTTCAGAAGACCATCCATGGCAGGAGAAATTGACAAATCCGGCTCTTCCTTTGCTGAAATCATTACCTTCACAATAATACAATAGAAATAAATACAAATACAAAATCAATCAGAAAACGCTGGAGAAATATTAAAAAAAAAATAGCCAAGAAAATTTTTATTATCTTTCAAGCATGCAAAAACAATATTTGGCTGGGGTTGTTGCCCAAATTTAACTCTAAAGAAAATTCTAAGCTCAGAAGATGATATATACATCAAAAAGCGTATTATATGTATGCCAAGACAATTATATTCAAGTAGCATAATATCTCATAAGTAATGGACATAGGTACAGCTCCTCATAATTACGCATACTTTATAATTCACTTTAAGTGATTCAAAAGCTCCTTTCAAAGGGCACCTCTGTCATCTTTTTTTTTTCTTTTTTTCTTTTTCATTTTTCTTTTTTCGGGGAGCAATATCTGATTGAACTATCGCAACAAATAAGGATGAAGTGCTACGAAAATATATAGAAATATTCAATGATTTGAAAGCTTTTATAATTTTTACCAATCACCAAGTTGAAATGATCAAGACAACTTCAGATTCAGGGACATGATATCAACATAAATGCTGGAGTTCAAACAAAAAGGCCTACTAACAGTAGGCAAATGATGACCAGGAAATAGATGGATTGAAGTTGTTGTTCAGCAATATTGCACCACTATTCTTAATGAGTAGGTCTGCGATTGAACTCCAAAAGGGTAACGCAATTTTAGCATCATCTTGTAATACCTCAATCTAGGATTTTTTTTTCTTTGTTTTGTTTTTGTGTAAGTTAAAGCTTAACAAATACTTCAGGAGACAAGATTAGTTCCCAAATTCTCATGCTGAAATCCTATAAAATATGAAACATCATAGGAACATCATATCCACCATCTTAAAAAATCAGATTAAGTGTTTACTAGTAGTTGGAACAAGAGATATTAATCACATACAAAATTAGTAAAAATAACATTTAAGAAAATAAGTTAAAAACCAAATTTTCAATTTTTTTTCTATAATTCGATTTGCTTGCTATGAATTGGCAAAGCAGATAATTATTCATGCTAATAGGCAACCGTATAAAAAGCAACCATAAATAGCTTCACATTCGCTGGGACAGATTACTAAATAGGCCTATCATAAGTTCTGATACAAAATACAGCCTAGTATAGGCCTTGCATGCATGTGTTGGAAAACAATTGGCAGTTAGCAGTATTATACACTGATTGAACTGTTATTAATCATATTTAGCCAGAAAACAATTCACCTAAAAGCTTAGCATATCACATTGTAGCCTAGGATTAATCACTCAGGATTTATAGTTGCTAGATAGATTCATTTTTTAACTTCGTTAAATAAGGGAAGATAGAACCATGTAAAAGAATATTCAATAAAGCTTGAAAGCAAGTAGATAAAAAAGGCTTTATATTATCACAATTCTAACATGTGCTCTTAGGGATACAAAAGTAATCCTGAGAAATAGAACCAAGTTACTTAATATTCAAATTTAGATTCTTTTTACATAACTTCAATTCGATATTTGAAAACTAAATGATCTAGGTAAACATCTTGATGGTCAAATTACTTCTGCGTCTTATTATCCTCCCTTCTCATCTTTTAAGCCAAAAATAAATTATTAATCCAAAAATTTCTTGTATGCCACCTCATTTATCATGGCTTCATCGAAAAACTTGGATTATAACTGAAGTTATTGTTGAAATTCCTGGCAGACAAACACATTCTCTGAGCATATAAATGAGTTCTTAAAGCTGCAGTACTTTACAGCATTTTAACTTAGTGAAATACAGCCATACTAGTATGTTTATAAAGTCCAGTTTCTCTGTTAGTTTTTGCATGCTCTTTAGAATGCTAATTTCCACCATCATACAATCATTATGCCACTAACTCACATTAAAATTGATTCTCCACCGTATAAAATATTAAGCTTTTTGAATGAGCCTTTGAATGCCAACTTGGAGTACAAATCACTATTATCAGATTAGCACATGGCATTTAGTTTCAGTAAGAACAGCAAAGCCATCTACCCCACTTTTAACCCCACTTATGTCTTGTTAATTACTTTAAGGAGTTTTTATTTCTCTGTTAAAAACCAACAAACCAGGATCTGAGTTTACCCGATCAAAAGGTTGAGCTTCCTGGCAAAGATGTTCTCCCAACATATATTGCAAGTGCTTAGACCAAATTTTGCAGCACTGATGCTCAAAGATGAAACCTCGCAAACTGGATCATTGTTCTTCTATTTTCACTGACATTGAAGAATTGGAATTTGTTGCCTTATGACAGCAGACAGAACCTGCACAGATCGTTTGGTAATGATGATGTAAGGTAGAAAAGTCGGAAGCCTTATGTGTTCTCTACAATATATCTTCTTTCGTTTAAACAATTTACATCATTAAACAAGAACATTGCCTTATATTATTATAATTATGTTCATATGTTACAGATTTAATTCAACTGACGTCATTAAAATTTTGCCAGCTATAATTTCACATATATTTTGTGCCGCTGACCATAAATTCCTAAGATAAGCAGCAATAATAAACTATGAATTTTATAGCATAATTAGTATTCAAATTCACTAGATCCGTGCATTATGATGTAGAAACAGCAATTTGATATATAGCTTTTAAAAGAAAAAAATTCATCTTCTTTATGTTAAATTTTCTATATTACCACCTTCAAATGTATGACTAATATTATTTATGTTAATCTACAACCAAAGAACAACTTAGTGTTCTAATTTCATTACTTCTAATGAAGACTTCACTGGTGATAAAAACTACTACTTTTTGAAAAATCAAATCAATTAGGATGGTATTATGTCTTGTTATACATGTTAAAAAAAAATTCACTTTATTTGAGTACCTTGAATACCCTCTAAATTAATGAATCATTTATCACACAAGCTTTACCATGCATTGTGAATTTTTTCTTTTCTTCTTTTTTCTTTTTTTGTCTCATGCATGTTTAATATTTTTTTGCATGCATGCTTAATACAGCTTAAATTCTCATGAAATTTAGCATCATATTCTTTTTCATGAAAAAGTTTAAGGTAAATGAACTTGAATGGCCAATTAGTTGTTGCAGTATAGAGAAAATAAGTAAAAGTTTTGAAAAGGTAGGGCTGAAAGTTTTTTTTCAAACTTAAAACTCATTTGATAATCTTCTAAATTTTAATAAACTAAAATTTAAATAAAGTGTGTCTGCGCCCACAACCCCATCCTTAAACATGTGTTCACACACTCATCTAGACTCATTTAAAAATCAAGAAGGTATTAAGTTAAAAGACTTCACTCAAAATTTGACATGAAAATAGATCAGTATAAACTCTACCTGTACAGAAATCAACTTTTTATTTAGGGGCTGGAACTTAACATGATGCAACCTCTACTATAATGAAATCTCGCTAGAAGAGTCGCAACCAGCGGAATATAGTTTACAAAAATAAAAGCATAGACTACTCACAAAATGAAAATTAGACAAGAATAAAAAATATTAGCAAGAGTTAAAGTAAATTATTCCAATAGATCCTCAAAACAATGTTAGATATCAATAAGAATAAAAATGAATCATCTTACCATCACATGAAAGTCTGTCTTTTGACTTGTAAAATAAACTTTGATTATCACGATCAATAATGAACACAATTTTACACCAATAATAGCTTCACAAATTAGATTAATATGACTAAATGGAACACATACAAGAAAGAAAGAGTGGGAAAAAAGAAGAATCAAACAAAGATTGATGGCATATGATATAATGTTAAATTAAGTAAATTAAAGCTTAATTAATACCCAATGTTTCTAAAATTTCTAATTTGTACAGCACTATATCAATATTTTCTATATCTATACATGATCATATTTTCTTGTGTTCAATTTTATCAGTGTTTCTTCTTCTTCTTCTTTTAGTAATTAAAACCAACCATGAATTTATCACATACTTCCAAACATTTTATATTAAGATCTATACCGAACTTAAACATAGTTAACAATTAACAAGATTCCAAAGAATATTTTCATTCAAATCATGCGTATGAACAATGGTAAAGCAGTAAGATAGATTAAATGTATACACTATAGATAGTTGTAAAAAGGATGAACAATGATGAAAACATAAGATATATTATTAGAAGATCGTTGAATTTTCTTAAAAGATGTAGTCATGAATAAATAAAAGAAAATGGTATGCCATTCAACATGCCCGAAAAGAACTTTCTTTATGGATTCATAAAACAATAAAGTAAAAAACCATAAACAAAATTCAAAAGATATTTGAGTGATCATATCATAAAATAATTCATCAATATCTACATTATCAAATTCCTCGCTTGACCAATCTTTGCGGGCATGGCTAGTTCATTTTTATGGCCATGAAGACATTCAAATACTAAATTTAAGTTTGATTTCAATCGTGATTTCATATTAAAATTCAATTTTACATTAAACTTGTAACACTTGTATGGTTTCATGTCAAGCTGTATATAGAAGCATTGTTGCAAACTCTAAGATAGGTACTGATGAAGATTCTAATGAAAAGTCAACCTTAGATTCCTCACGAGAAATTTTTAAATTGCTCATTAAATTTGAGTCTCATTGGGGTTGGTCTAATTCAAAAGTGAGGCATATTAAAATTCTAAGTATTTGTTGTTCAAAGTGACCTCATGTGCCAAGATTTGACGTCCAGTAATTTCAAGAGAATACTTCTCCACGGTTGAGTAAATAAAGCTCTTTCATTGAAAACTCTTCACAAGTTCTAATGAAGAGCTTTCCGCAAGTCCAGTTCATTCAAATTTAATGGTATATATAAGATATTCTTTATTTTAGAATCATTTTCAAAAATTGAATAATCATTAAAATGATCATTCAACTGAAAATCTTTAGCAGTCACAAACTCGATCTTATAGGAATATTGATGAATGATTGATAAATTCATAATCAGATATAGAAAAAATATTATTATAAAAACAATGCAGAGGCGCAATAGTCCTAACAAAAAAACTCTAAAGCTCTTTAATAACGCCAATTATAACTTAAACCATACTAAATTGCTTGCCAAGTTCTTTAATGAAATAAATAATGATGAAAAAAAAAATCCCTAATTAAACAAAGCTTGGTGATAAAATTTCCAAACTTAACAAAATATCCATGCACTATCAATACTTCATTGAAATGTTTAATTTGATTACACAATTGATCATTATAATAAATGAAAGAAAAATATTTTTCTTTAAGTTTACATGTCATAAGATCAATACTTCACAAAGATTGTGCAGATACCATCACTGTTCTTAAAATCATCCTTAAAAAAATTCCTTTAACTCATCTATTAAATTTAAAATATGATTATGATTTAGAATCACGCCTCCCTCCCATCAAATATAAAAATATTTTTTCTTGTAATTTCATAACATTTGTGATTAAATTATCTATAATCATATCTAAGATTATGAATATTGCATTGTAGTTAGCATCTAATAAAATTGCATCCCTTTATTGATACATTCATTCACCCTGATAATAAGTTCACTTCTAAAAGTCATTATTAGACAACCTCACACTCTATTATCAAATCTAATATATAAAGGTAAATGAACTAGGACATCTGAAGTAAATCATGCATGGCATACAAATTAGATGTGACCAACAGATCTAGCAAACAAGCAACCTTCACAGAAAAGCAAGCTATTAAATTTTGAAACAATAATTTACCATTGAAGATAAAAACTGAAAATCATAAATAAGTTTGGCCTCCTAAAAGATATCACTAACTATAAAATTAAAGAATGTAACAAAAAAATAAGGAATGGGAAATACATGCAAGCAAGTAAACATAATTCATTAAAAAAGAATAGTAATGGAGCTGAAAAAAATCTGTAGTATTAAAAGAGAGAAGAATAAAAAGAGAAAAGTTGAAAGAAATAGCAAAATGAGAAGGGGCGAACAGATACAAATATGCAACCCTCATATTTGTACAAAGAGATTGCCTTGTCTGAAATACTTGAAATTTACAAAGACTGCAGTGTTTTATAATGAAAATTTGTGCACCAAGAAGCAATTTATTTATCAATCCAAGGAAAAAATAGCAGGTAAGAGATAAACTGTACGACAACAGCCCAAAAAGATAAGTCGTAGGAATGATAATAAGGAGGTATACTGTTGTAGGAATTGCCAAAAGGACAGCCTCTACTGTATCAAAAGCAGTAAGTAACCACGCACAAGAAGGGTCACAACCAAAATAAAATCACAAAGAAATTAGGCTTCCAACCGAAGAAATTTAACTAGAGAAAATGAAACATGAGCAATAACTATGCAGAAATATAAGTAAAAAAAACACACAAATAGAAGCCAAAGAAGCCCGCAGAGATAGCAGCAAGAGTAGCAGCACAATAAACTGCATCAACAAGCTAAACACACAAATACCTCTATAGTTTAAAAAGCCTTGCACGTTATTCATCTTAAAAAAAGAGCACTTTGGAAATCAATAACATCTTCACTTGATGCCTTCTAAATGTTAGGTGGTCGATCAAATTTTTTAACCTCATCTTGCCTTATTTATTTTCACTTCGTGTGAAATATATGCTATACGACAAATAGTTTGGAAATGAACTAGAAAAATAAATTGGCCATTTACCAAGTACATGCAACTATCTTAGTATGATGGTGCAGATAATAAGCAATATCTAAGCAATATAAATTTAATGTGTACATGACAAGAAACTTGAGTAATATTAAAAATTAATAATAGAACTGGCCAAAAATAGAATTATATCAACAATAGATACATGCTCCATCTGAAGTTACACTGTCACCATAACTTTAGAACAAAATTCAAATTAAAATCCCGACATATGTAAGTAAAAAAGTTTTAATTTTCAAAGAATGATATGAAAAAGACAACTTTGAATGTATAAAATAGCAATATCATCATCAGAAATACTTTAACATGAATATTTAAGTAAACATAAAATAGCAGATTCAATAAATTGAGATTGGTCTAAACACCAGATGGCTATCTATAAGTGAAATTATAATCCTGAAAAGAAGAAAGTATTGAGAAACTTTACAATAAGTGGATCGGCAAGCCAACAATTAATTTCTTACCACTCTTTCTGGAACTCCGGGAGGTCCATCAAGTATCTTAATACGAGCTTTAGATTCCTCACACATTTTCTTGATACATTCCCCTTTTCGCCCAATTATGCCACCAACCTTATGGGCAGGAACTAATATGCGAAAAACACTCTCACCAGGCCAACCAGGCCATCTCTTTTCAGGTGCTCCAGCTACTGCATTTTCCTCAACTTCTTGTTTTTGGTTTTCAGAGTTCTCCAGTGCCCCAGAAACATTATTGTCAGTAAAATTGTCCTCAAGCGCATCCATGATGTTTGGCACTGAATATGGCATTTGAATTAAATTTTATTTCATCTTTCAAATTCCATTTTTAAAAAAATCAGAAGAAGTAGGAAGTTATGCCAAACTATTATCACTAAACAAGTAGATGTTGACAAAGTGGAGTTTCATCTCTATATACTCTCAAAAAAATGCCAAGAAATATCATTTTCCATAAAAGGTAAGAATCTACTTATTGCAGCGAGTAAGAATCTATACATTATCAAAGAAGGCCAAATGAAAGTAATTAATTCTACAAGAAAAGAAAACTTTCAATAGTTAGAAAAACAAGAATATTAAAAGATGTGGTAAAGCATCCCAAAAAAAACTACTCATTAACCGTATGATCTATATGATCAAGAATGAGATGAAAATCAATAGGAACTTGCAAAGAAACTCCACACTGCCAAAAAGTATTTTAATTATTTTAAGTGACATAATGAGAAAGGCAATAGAACATATGCTGGGGAATATAATAGAAAACACCTT
Source organism: Phalaenopsis hybrid cultivar (assembly GCA_002079205.1). Taxonomy (NCBI): domain Eukaryota; kingdom Viridiplantae; phylum Streptophyta; class Magnoliopsida; order Asparagales; family Orchidaceae; genus Phalaenopsis; species Phalaenopsis hybrid cultivar. The sequence continues at coordinate 25,802 of JXCR01093308.1, read as the reverse complement.
ACCAAAGTTATCTAGCATGTTTCTAAACAAGTGAATTTACATATGAATTTAATGAAACCAATCTCATCAAGATATTCCATCATGTGTCAATTAATCATGATACCAATAATAATAATCTAAGTCGATCAAACCATCAAACTGAAGCATAATAAGAAGCATGCTTAACTGTGAACAATTTAATTATATTTGTAGTACTTAAGAAAAAAGAAAGTATGAAAAATCAACAAAACAAACACAAGAAAGGCTTAAAAAGAGCATGAGTAACCACTAAACTAAAAATTAAGAGGTAAATAAAACTTAGGACTTCCGTGTTCAGGCAACTCCACTAAACATACAACTATGAGATAAATAAATGTAACGCAATTTGCTAAATTGACAAAAGTACATTTTCTATACAGTTTCACATGAGTTTTCTTTTATTAAATAGTAGCATAAAGAAAAAAAAATAAACTTCAAGAAGGCCCCACATCAAACTATGAAAAAGTTTGAAATTTAAGCAAATTTAAAGATGAGTGTTAAACTTATCTAAAACTAAAGTTTTATAATAGTCGACCGAAGTGTTGCCCGATAACCTTGAGGGACAATAGATGTTATTTCTATAGCATTATTATCTCAGATTAATATAATTAGCCCAAGCCAGTTCAAAAACACAAAGGAGAAAATTGGTGCTCTTAGCCAACTCTTCAACATGAACTTCAAAGAACAAACCACCATTACTACAATTCTACCAGATCACTTATAGTTTAAACTATGTACATCAATAAATCACATTTCAAAAGAAAATGAAAAAAAGCATGCCTCTATCTTCAACTATTTCCTAAATGCCTTATGCAATTTTCCATTTTAGAATTAGTTTGCTGCTTAGAAAAATTGCAATGCATAAAGGAAACAAGTTGAGCCAAGCACATCATTTCCCTTATTTCTCTAACGGAACCCACTTTACGCAAAGATGGAACCAGCTCAGGGCAACCCAAAATAAGCAAATTCTAGCTCAGCAGAGAAGCATGATTTTTAATAATATACAGCGCCATATCAGGTTACATCTCGAGAAACCACCCTAAGCACTGGAGCAGATGCGCACTACAAAAACTATTTCTTGCTCTTTTTTTTTTTCCTCTTTTCAACCTCTACATCAAAAATTTTACTAGGCCCTAATTCTCCCGCAAAAGAATAATATACAAATCTTCTCAGCTACAGGACGCATAAGCATTCCCGTAAGTTTCACCAGCGAGCACTCCTATAGTGAGCCTATAAATGGATTCATCAAATCCGGCAACGTAAATAACAGATCGTACGATTTAAAATCAAAATAAAGGCAACACGTGTGAATCAGAATCCGAAAATCAATTGTTGCAGATGATTAATCATTAACAGATCCTTCGAATTTGTTTCATTTCCTCCTATTTCTCAGAACCTAAGAGATCCAATCGACAGAAGATATCTTAAAGAAGGATAAGCGAGATGCCACAGAAAACTTGCAGAGAGAAGAAGAGAATAGGATGAAGAACCCTAACATGGACATGAAAGAGAATGAGAAGAGAAGAAAGTACCTGACGGAAGATGACTCCGATCTGCGTTGTAGAGAAAGACGGCCAAGGGCTCCGAGGGTTTTTGAGCGTGAGCAAATGATTTCGTATGCCTTACCATTATTAATGAATTACGATTTTGCCCCTTATTTTTTCTTTTGGAGAAAATTACGTGCATGGCACTCAAGGTCGCAGCTTATTTGGTGCGGTGACATTTTAAAAACACACCTGGATTATTTGGTTAAAATACGTTTTAATACCTTATGTGTTTTGAAAACGCTAAAAGCAGTGTTTTCACATTGCACCTATGTATGTGTGGTGGCAGCTTTATGAAAATGGTCTATCTTTTCCAAAAAAATAAAAATTTCTAATAATCACCGCACATAATTTATCAGCAGATTATTTTTAATCAGTTTATCAACAGATTATTCAATCAGTTTCAACTGACCCAAACAAACCCTCAAATCTTCAGAATTTATCTAACACCCAAAATTTCTTTTTTTTTTTTTTTGTTGTTGAGAAAATTACATACATAGCACCCAATTCTTATGGATTTGTCCATAGAAGATAACACTTTATCTATGGATGAAAATATAGATTTGATTATTAAAAAATAATAATTAATATTGAGTATTATTTTTTATATGATGTTTGTAATTATGAAATAATTAATGTGAGATAATTAAATATGATTTTTTTTTTGCTATCTATATAAAAGCCCCTTCGTTGTTTGAGTTTTACGTCCCAACCCTGAAAATATTAAATATAATATTTTAATGACTTATATTTTAAATATAATATTTTAACCATTAAAAAATCTTCACATATAATCTTTATGAGTGAGTTTATAAGCTAATTATAATGAAAAAAATGATAAAATATTATAATTAAAGCTTTAAGCACGACTAATCTGACTTTATTTTTAGATGAGGCAAATTGGGCACTATACCCAGACTGGTTAGGGCAATTATGGGCAAAGTGATATTTCATTAGAAGCAGAGCTGAAATTTCAAGAGAGACAATAAATCAAATTATCTCCCTGGACCCTACATGGATCGGCCTCTAGATTTGACTGTAAAAATATTATATTTTATATTTTGTATGATTGATATATTAAAATATTTTTTTATTGAAATTAATACGCAAGTCATACAATTTTCATGTATTTACATATCTAATCCTAAAATTTGATCTTTAAGTTTATAATACTCGATATTAAAATTTTTTGTATGGAAGGTGTATTTCACTGTTAAAAAATTAGTTATGGTAATATTTTTATGTGATGTCAAAGAATTAATATTTTCTATATAAATATGAAA
>JXCR01093308.1:0-22596 GCA_002079205.1 Phalaenopsis hybrid cultivar | reverse complement strand
ATATATATATATATATATATATATATATATATATATATATATATATATATATATATATATATATATATATATATATATTGTATAACTTAATACTTGAATTTTGAATATTTGAACTCATTTTTTAAATAAAAATATATATGAACTCATTTATTAAAGGAAATATTTGGTGATATTATCTTTATATGGATGCATCTTCCATATGAGGCTAAAATTTGTAATGTTCTAAGAAATAATAATACCCTTGTTGTTGTTATAAATGATATTAAGAATAGTCGTATTTCTCAAGATATATCGTCTTTGGAAGAATGAGAGTGATTATTGTCATAAAATTGTTTATCATTTCTTATATGAATCATTTCTTAATGTGTATCAGTTTAAGCTTATATGGTTTGAAGGTAATGCTATTAAATTTGTTTTTTTTTGCTTGGAAAATTGTTCGTAAAGGTATTAAAACTCGTGATATTCTTAATATTCGAGGTATTAATTTTCATTATTGTTCTATTAGTTTTAGTTATCTTCTTATGGAAGTTTTTTCGTGGCTCCTTTAAACTTCTCTCAAGTTTTGTATTATTCTAATTATATTTCTTGCAGAATTCAAATAAAGATTTCATCTTCTTTCTTTACAAATTAATGCTTATTATAGCATAAACATACTTTTATTGAGTCTATTATTCGCAATATTCATTGGATTATTATTTTTAAAAGTAGGAACTGAAAATTTTAAAAGAATTTACCTGGTAATATTATTATTTTTTATGTTATTCTTTATAACTGGCATTTTCCTCTTGGATTTCGTATGTGGTTTTTTTTTTTCTTGTGTTGTGTTTTGGTAATGTTCTGGTAAATTTCTGATGGTTGTTTTGGATGAGTTTTTAGTAGTTGGGTGCTTTAAGTACCATTTATTGGTTATTTTTTTTAGTTGGTTATTTAGACTTGTTTAGTCGATCATTTGAGTTGGGCGGACTGTTGCTGCTTGCAGCTGATTTTTGTTTGTGGAACGATGTTTGATTTTAATTTATTGTGTATATTTTTATTTTTATTTATGTGTGGTTTGTGATTGAGTTTTTGATTGTAACTCACTTTTCTTTTCAATAAAGTTGGGTGTTCTTCTCACATTTTCCCGAAAAAAAAATAGAGGTAAAAAATTTTTATTCATAATATTTAGATTGAAATTTTTTTTATTATGCTCAATTATCATGATAATTGTGCATGATTCAATTATTAATTATTTAATAACAACAATCAAATATATATGTAAAATCAACAAATACTATACAACATGATATATAAAAATATCACTTTTTTTAAATAATTAGAAAAAGTTTTAATACAATATAATTAAGATGATTTTCTTGAAGAAATAAATGAAATCTCAAAGGATTAATGTGGCCTTAATGATTGTAATTAGCCTTAATGATTTTCAATAAGAAGTAAATAAGCACTTAGCTTTAATGACAACGATACTTGCTTATTGTATTAGTGAGAACATGTGTCAATATTTTGAAGAAGAACAAGCCCCAACATCTATTTTCTTTTAGTTAATCTTTTCATTCATTAATATATAAAGAATCAAACGCAAGAGTTCCCCCCTTTATTTTATTTCAACTCAAACAAGCGACTTCAATTATAATTCTCTCCTCACATATTACATTTTAAAAAGTTTGATGAGACTTCCAATCACTAGTGTGTTTGTGGTGTGTGTGAAAGAGAGAAAGAGAGGAGAAAATATTACGTCTGGAGTCCGGACGTAAACTGCGTCCGAACAACGGGATGTGATGCACGAAAAATATATTTTTTTTCCTTCGCTGCACCGCCTGCATCGCGTCCATTGTCCAGACGCAACTTACGTCCTGACTCTATTTTTTCACGAGAGAGAGATAACATACTGGAGTGAATAATGCTTATACCCATCTCCGCACTAAACTTACTGAATGTGAAACTTCACAGAAAAACTATCGGAGCATCCATTTGATATCTGAAAAAAAATTTACTATCAATATCCAGATTACTATAAAATTGTACATGTCTCTGTTTTGAACATTCATCCCATGAAGCAAATTTCAAATCTAATCAATCCCATCTTACAAAAAATCATCACTACATCATTATTCAATGATATTATATCAAAAGAAAAGGGGGGGTATTTCCATACATACCGCCCAAATTCCATGTATTTACATATTTAACAGATAAACTAAAAAATACTATCATCTATAACTTCTAAAAAGCAAAATACATATTTTATTGCATAGGTAAAGCGGTATGTATGTAAAAATTGAACTAGATGTCAGATAGGTAAATACGTAGAAATGGACGGGTATGCATGTAAATCCACCAAAAAAAAGACTAACTTACAAAGAATTATAATTATCATGAAAATTACCTACTCTCTGCAACAATGCCAGTAGAAGATAACTCCTGCTTCTTCTTTCTAATTAATTCAGCTTTTGCAATGTGAGCAAGGCACATCACTGCAAGTAAATTTGAAAAAATTAGCATAAGAAAAACAATGTTCCATCCCCAAGTTGAGATGTATCCTGTAAGCAGAGGACCCAAAGCAGCACCAATAGATCCGGTGCCATCAATAATGGCTGTAATGGTAGCCAAAGCGCGAGAATTTCCTTTAACTAATCCTTGTGTTCCAAGATCAGCTGAAACAGCTGTGGTGATGAGGGAATAGGGGCCATTAACAAAATATCCAGAAAGAAACATCAAACCTGAGTTGAAAAACATTGATATGCTTCCACACGTTCTGTACAAAATGAGGGAAGGAACGGAGAATATAAGGAAAATAACTGAAGTGATTGCTCGCGCGCCGAGCCAATCTGAGATGAAACCGGCTGAAACTCCGCCAAGGACGCCTCCAATGTCGAAAATGGTCGAGAGGATTCCAGAGGTTCTGTGTGTTAGATGCTTTCCGGCAACAGCTGTAACATTGAAAACTGCTTTAGGACGTTTACATATATATATATACCATACAATTCTTACGTATTCATGTATCTAACACCTAAACAATCATATTTACATACATTACACTTAAAATCTTTAACATCACGTCAACAATATCATTATCGCCAAAAGTGAAATATACCTTTTCATGCATAGGTTTATGATACTGACATGTTATAAGTGTAAAAATCAAACTTTGGATGTTAGATATGTAAATACGTAAGAATTATGTGGTATGGATGTAAATTTCTCCATTTTGTCTCCCCATAATATAAGTAATGCGGAAACCCTCATAGGCAAAATCCATCTTAGGGTGTGCAATCCTGGTCTACCTTAAGTTCATTAGGTGCCGATTTCATTGTATTTTTTGTTGTATTGGTTATATTGATACAGCCAATACAACCAAATACAACAAAATCCGCATGTGCAGACTCTGCATCTAATGATTGCTCCTAATCCTAACGCTGGATCAAGTTTTGTTTACATATGAGGTAGAGACTTCCTCTAAGTGTTTGCCCGTCTCACTCAAGGGATAACACTCATGATTAAAGACATTGCTCGAATTCAAAGTTTAGTATTTGGGTTTGAATTTGATTGAATGTGAAATGAAAAAGGAGATGCATGTATACTCTATGAATGTCACATGATTCCATAATCTCATGTCTATTAAAATACTTAATCATCCAACATATAAGGGCTCTGAGCAATAACGTTAAAGAGTATGAATAGCAACGATAAATTGTCCCCTCTCTAGTATCCTGAGCTAATTGAAGTGAAAGTGTGTATTAAAGATGCGCTTCATGATATTGATTTAGACTTGTCCAATAACCAATTTAACAGAATGAATAAGAGGTTTGCAGTATGGATTTTCACAAAAATGTGCTAGACATAATCAATGATGATATTGAGGAATGCATGGCCATTAGATGATCACAAGCTTTGGTTTAACTTAAAAAACCATGTCTAAGACTCATGGGATTTTGATTTGTTTGGCTCTGAGTAATGAGATAATTAGCATAGAAGGAGCTCACGGTTTAGCATTAGGTTGGTTTGAGAAGCTTACTAACATAGGAATTGGCCTTGTATTTGGGACATGGGCATATTTCTCATTTCATGTGCAATGGTGAGTCTTAATGTCATTAGATTGATTATAAGTTTAACTTTAGTGGTGGGTATGGACATGGTAGTGTATAAAATTTTTATTTTGACATATTTTGGTCTCTCTTTTGCTTTTATACATAGATAAGCACTTATAATATAAGTAACTTGCTTATGAATTGACAAAAATTCCGTTCATTCTATTTTTTCATCATGTGCTTCCTACTCCAAGAGAAGAACTTCTTATGTCCGTGAGGTTCAGAGCTCTTGAAAAACCTTAATTAAAGGAGAATTCAAAGTATATCAAAGGACTGCTCATAACAGACAATCTAAGTAATCTTCAGCTATGTAAATTACACAGCTAATGTCTAGGCTCCATTAAATATTCTTATATGAGCATTTCATTCTCTTCACTATTTATTTTATAAGCTGATTAATCTCATTTTAGAATTCACCTTATCTAGAAAAACACCCAAAAAAATATTTTTCTTTAAGTTCAACCAACAGTTCATTCTAATTTACTAATATCAAGCAATACCATGTCTAATTTTATTGATTGATGAAGAACTAATTTGCATATATTTACATTGCATCCTTAAGGGGTGTTTGGTAGTGCCTTCTAAGATTTATACCTGATTTACTAAATTCAACCAAAAGCTAAAACGCAGAGGTTTAGTGGTTTCAAGAATTTTTGGATTTAGGGTACCAGAATTTGCCTTAGATTCAACTTAAATCGTGATTAATTAAATCCATGGGTAAGATGGATTTAAGAGGCTATCTAGTAACGAATTTAGAGCGAGAATTAACCTGGATGTAGGCTAAATCTCGTCAAGCGGCCATTTTGGAGAAAGTAAAGCCGCGGATTTGATAAACCCGGATTTCGTCGATTTCAACCGTAAATCCCAAATTTACTAAATCCCGCGAATTGGTGGATTTACGGGATTTACGGGATAAAACTATTGGGATTTGCCTGAATGTAGGCAGAACTTCCCAAACAGTTTTAATGGATTTACCAGATTTATGGGATTTCATTGCGATAGAGTTTCAAAATTTGACTTATTCAGTATTTAATAAATATGGATTTACAAGATTTACTAAATCCCAATAACTTAAATCTTATCTTTTGCCAGGTGTCGGTTGCCAAATTAGAAATTGTCGGCCGCCGGAATGAATATCACAACACCCGATTTTAAAAGAGGTTTAATTTAATTTATATATATAATTTGAAAAAAAGTAATATTTTAATTTTTTTTTAAATACAAGATCGAATCGATCTTTTATCTGCAATAGTTTAAATGATCGAGAACACACTGTAAGCGATACATCTATCCAGAGGAATATACATATTACTTACTAGTGCAGCTCGATTAAATAAACTAAAGATTTTATGACATTCGTTCTAATCTGCGAACATTTATGTTGATCGATAAGTTCTCCTATTTAATACGGAAGATTAAATAGAGTTTATTTTAAGTTGGGTTCTTAAGTTCCCTATAGAGGCGAGCCCCTATAGTTAATTATATCTTAAATGACTGAAATCACTTAAGAAGACTCTCGATTAAGAACGGTGGTTCTTTCTTCAAGATTGCAAAATTTAAGTTTCTAAGGATAAATGTGAGGAAATCAAGGGGAGAGGCTCAAAATATGAACAGTTATTTTTCAGGAGTCAATGAAGTGAATGGTAGGGGATGTCACATATCCATGGAGAACCCCGGAGACTTCCCAATTATCCTAAGATTGGACCTTAACTCTAAGGAGACATCCTACGCATCGTCGTCATGGTCTCGATCATCGCCCTTCGTCCGCTTGCTTCCACGCTCCGCATCTTGGGAAGACTACTCCAAGCTTTTAACAGATCAATTAAAAGCTCAGGATTGTGGTGTTTATAAATGTACAGTTATTTGGCCAGTGACTCACTACAAGGACCTCCTAAACCAGGCGTCTTACTAGCCTCTAACGTAAAAGTCCTCTACAAGTCTGTAGAAACAACATGAGTTATAAAAAAGAACATGTGATGTGGTGTAGTAATCAATAAACGATAATATTGCAGGCATGAATTATGTGTATATGCAGTAAAATGTGTAGTAACAAAAGTAAACGCTGCAATCGTAAAACAAACCTATATACCTGATGGGTTGACAGATCCTGAAAAAACTTGAGAAAAGGCAGTAGATGACCCAAAGTAACTCGAAGAAAACCATCGAAAACAAGAGAAAAATTCGGAGAAAATCACAAGTGCTTTTTCAAAGATTTCGATAAAACTGTAACAAACATATAAAGATCTGATTTCGATAAAAACGTAGGAAAACACCCAAAAAAATATGAAGAAAAAAAGAAAACCGTAAGCATTTGGGTCGGGCTAGGATCAGAATTAGGTATTCTCGATGGACTCCGAAGGCAAATATCGGTCACCCGTATGTATAGAACCAGACATTCAACTAGAAAAGTGTCATACTATACCAACTTCGGTAGGTACTCCTTAGCCCAATATCGACGATTGACAAGCGGACAATCGAATTATATTATTTAAAATTTATATTATTTTGCATGCATATAAGTTTCATGCATACAAAAAGTGACATCAATTTTTACAGTCAAAATACTTTTTGCAAATAGCGTTTATGTTCTTATCATTTTCTTTTTATTGAAAATATGATTATCCACAAGTCAATTGCACTGTTGGGGCTAGGACCACCAGCAACCTAAGAAGACAAGAGTGTCTTGTTAATCTAGTATCGATGAATAATATCGTCATCATACGTTTCACCGGGTCCCCGGATTGGGTCCCGATTGTATAGGATGAAATATTATTCCGCTCTACCACCGAATGTCTCTATCATTAAGGCCTAATACTCAAAAAACGACCGTTCAACTTACAACCTTGCTTAATGGTGTCATATATAGCCAGAACTATATACGTGCACATTTATGTATCGGGCATAAGTGTTTAAAACTCAAACCAAGAAGCAAGTAAAGTGAACCAAAAAACAAGAAATAAAAAAAGAAAGAAGACTAACCTACCTCCAAAATCAATTTAGGGCAGAAAAGCCAAAGCGGTAGGAGGGTTAGCCTAAAACATCCACGCGGTAGGACTCCTTGAATGAGCAATGAGATGGGCACACTTCCCGATGCTAGCCAGGAACAACCCCGAAATGCACAATTTAGAGGCCTCCAAGCTATTCTCAAACCTTTCTCAAATATCAAAAGATTTTTCTTTCATCTCCTTTTTTTCGTCTCTTTTTATTGCAATCAATTCGGTCCGCAGAATTGGGCCCTGAAACATCTCCAAACATTTAATAGATCGTTCTTCAAAAAAGGAAAATTCAAATTCTTCCAAGTAACAAAGATTGTAGATTGCAATTTATAAAGATTAAAACATTCAATTCTATTTCAAATTAAAGCTTCCATGAGGTATGAGTCCCACACAACATCAAGGAACCCAAACAGGTGCTCTCGGGTAAGAACAACAAGGGGACCAAACAAATCAGCACCCTGGGAACCAGCCCAACACAAAGACCCTCAAATGGGTGCTCTCGAGTAAGGCTAACAGAGAAGCCACCCAGCTGACACAAAAAGGAACCATCTAGATGCTCTCGGGTAGGGGCAGCAGGGAACATATAACCACATCAGGTGACCACAGCTAATGAGCAAAGGCAGTCACCACCAATAAGTTCACGGGTAGGGGACAACAACAAGGAAAACCATCAGCAACAGCACAAACAAGAGAACCACAAACAGAGACACCTCATGACTAGAAGCAGCAAGGGGAAGGCAACCAACCAGCACCAAAAGGTATCATAACCGGACGCTCACGAGCCAAGAGCAACCGGGGGAGAACACGAGCCTCAAAACAAGCTCTTCAAAGCCTTAAAAACCAAAATGCTCATTCAACAAATATTTCAAATGGGGCAGCAGTTATAAGGAGCAGAACCAAACCCTAAACTAACTTCTTAAAACATTAGAACATATTCCAACATATATTCGAACAGGAGCAGCAGCATAAGGAGCAAACCGGGACACCCAAAACAAGTTCCAGGGGCTTTAAAAAAGTAAAATTTTCATGCAACACATGCTTTGAACTAGAAAATAAAACTGAGCCATCAAAACAAGCCCCAAAAGCTTTAAAAGACTAATTCTCTATACAACATATATTTCGAACAAGAAATGCAACCACAGGGAGCCAAACCGAGTCCCCAAAGCAAACTCCAAAAGCCTCCAAGAACTCAATTATTTCACCCTGCATATGTTTTGAATGGGGGGCAACAACAAAGAACAAAATCAAGCCCCCAAAACAAGTTCCAACAAGTTCCAAAGGAAAACCTCAACATTAAATCAGTTCGGCAAGGAGAAAAGAGAAAACCGCAGCCTTGCAAGGCAAAAATGACCGCAAACTTCCACATAGAGGTACATATATGATTAAAACATAAGGAGGAAGCTTGCACATGCATAAGCATTAAACCATGCCTTTCTTATAAGCCTACATCCTTAACTAATCAACATGGAGCAACTAAATCAAATTTAACAGAAATGATAAAAGTCTAAACATCTAAAGCAGCAAGCAATGACTCCTCCTTTTTTTTTAAGAAAAAGACAAAATAATCAGGTGCACACCAAGGTAAAACCCTGCTCAAGATTCTCCTCTTTTTTTTTTTTTGCGTTAATCAACATCTTTCACGTGAACAACACCACTCAAAGTAGAGCAGAACTAGAACCGCAAAAAACGAAAGAGAAGCAAGAGAAGAGGTTACCTTGCTCGAGACTTTTAAAAGCAACAAAAGAAAAGCCACGAAACCTCCAAACACCAAGCCCACAAGCACCTAGCCGAGCAGAAATTTTGGCAGAACCTCCCCAAGCTCCAAGTTTTGTAACCCCCACTGAGAACGCTCCCCATCGAGTTTTTTTTTTTTTTTGACGCCCGAGAGAAAAAGGAGCTCACAAGACTTCTCTCGACAAAACACAAATGCCAAGCCGAAAGAAAAAGAAACGCCGCAGTCGAGACCACATCGAAGAAAGATCAGGAAGGAGGAGAATTTTCCCCATTCTTGACACAGAGAACAAACGTGCAGGGTCAACTTACCTCAGCGAAGATCGAAGGATCACGAAGGCCCTCCTCACCCGACGAGATGAGGCAGGCGGTGCTTCGGGAAGAGGCATCTCAGGCAGAGGATATCGGGCGAGGAGTCAAAGGCAAGGCTATGGCTCCGCCTGGGCTGGCTCGCGACCGGGAAGAAGAGGGAGTTTGGTCGGATTCGGCTTGGGTCGCGAATGGGAGGAAAAGGGCGGACGAGGTGTTAGTGAGTTAGAAATTTAAGAAAATAAACCCCTCCCACGGCTATATAATACAAATATACCACTTCATAATATATATGATGTTTAATTTACTTGATTTGCGCACCTCTCGCTCGTGCACAAAATCATATCGAAGTGGAAGTCCTTCCTAACTAAAGTCGACGTTCCGGAAGCGTCAATGCGGTCCGTTTCGTCATCCGAGATTGTCCGGAAGACCTCGTCGTTGGTTGAGTCGGAAACGCATCAAATTCGTATTTCATCGAAATAATCGCTTGTTATCGATCGTGCAGCCTCCTACAGGTGTAGGAGACGTGAATTTCAACAATTGTGTGCGTCGAAGTGTTCAATGTGGTATTTGTGCATCGATGAGTGTGCGCGGACTACACGAAGTGTTTCCCAAGACTTTAGTTCCTAAGGGTACTCGACTCGAGCTTCGTCGTGCTGGTTTTAATCGACTCAACTAAGCGTTAAGGATTTAGAACCGGTCACATGAAACTGCGAGGAGTCAAGAAGTGGCTTGAATTTCTAATCAGTGTGGACCCCAAACTAGTCCTCTAAGAGAGTCAGTAGGAAACCCTAAGGCTAGATCCTAAGCTCTAAGAAGAGGAAGAGACCTCACCAAAAACGAGGTCAACACCAGGCAACACCTAAAGGATTTAATAAATCTTACTAACATTAAACCCTACTTGTAGCCAGACACTCTCTTATTAAAGATGACCAATTAAAGATAGATATCGATGAGGACACAGGTTACCTGATTGGAGGAAGTTATGAAACCCCTAAGTGGAGTGGAGCTAAACTCTGAAACATACATGCATTACATCAAAAACTCTAAAGCAAGATATGCTCTGATAAGAGTACTCCTAGTACGAGTGACCACCTAGAAATTTATATCAAAAGATGGGAGTTCAAGTTATTACAATCGATCAAGAATCCACACGTATCACTTAAATACCTACTGATAATAAGAACCATAACTTACTAATGAAAAACATCGAGAAAATTAAGATGACCAATTTACGATAGATACGTGTGAGGTCAATAATGCTAAAGAACACTAATGGAGTATTTACTTGAGAAGATTAAGAAAATTGCACCCCAGCATCCTTCAGACCTTTATGTCTCTACTGAAGATAGACTTTATATATTTTTTATCACTGCGAGCATGATGGTGCTCTTAGTTTTATATATAATTTGGAAGCCAAGATCACAACGAGTTAGCCTATATGATCATTCGATCTTTCTAACTAAAGTAAGGTATTGATTGAATTCCAAGATTCGTCCTCTAACAAGTCTTATACAAACAAAATAAACCATTAAATATATAATCCATCTTTGATCCATATCATATCAAGCTGAGCAAATTAGCCATTTTCACAATAATAAATCCTGATAGGCCCATACAAACTATGAATGACGATATAAAACGTATAAGATCATAGATTATGAGACAATATTCTACACACCAGATCGTATACTTCAAACGACATTCAATTTGGTTGCTACGACATTATTTGAAACGTGAAATGTATTTGATTTATATGTTTCAAAAAAGTTAATTTTATTATCTAGGAAAATAAGGATATGTATCAACACCAAAACTAGCAAACAAACCATGATGAAATCACAATAGATAGGTGGAAAAACACAAATAAGGGCTGCTCTTACAGCAACCAAAGGAAAAAATAAGCAAGATATAAAGATGATCTACTTTCGAGAGTTAGATCGGCTCTCCCACGCTCTATACATCGTTGGGATCAACATCAAAAGAAGAAAAACNGCAATCAAGCTCCACAGCACTAACAATATTTTGAATAAAATTTATGATGGTTTGAATAGCAAACTTTTAACAGAAGCTGTATAGCCATTATTGAATTTCACATCACAACCAACATCTTTCAATTCAGACAATACATATTTTTCTGCACTATATTATTGTATTCAAAAGGTATATGAGTTCAATAAGACAAATCCAAGAGCCCAAAGTTCTTCAATTCAGACATAAATAAGGCACTCAAATGTTTATTGAATGTCGTTAAATCAGGGAGACCTCTCTGAGTCGTCTGATCTTAGTAGTTTAGATTCATTCCTTATTTGTAATCTGAATTCTATAAATAGAGCTCTACCCCACTCTTAAGAAGGCTACTAGGCCGTGAGCAAGAGGAATACCAGAGCGTGAAGAAGAGAGAGCTAAAATCCAAAATCCTACACCGACAATCAGGCAAACACCTCCAGCTCCTACTGTTGCCGACTACCATCGACCACCACGCCAACCGCTAATGAACACCATCGGTCACCTCTCACTCCTTGCGGTAAAGCATCATGCGAAACAACAACTGATGTTACCGAGTCACGAAGCAATCTACAAAGCGACGTATTATACCGAACATCATGCCGACCCCCAAGACGGTGCACTGAAACTCTAACAGTTACTCACGTTGCGACTGCTCCCTACTGCGGGACAACGAACTCTTCCGCATACCGACTTCGTAACTCAAAAAACTGTGTAACGATTTCCCACTTATGGGAGGAGATTGTACCTATAATCACCAAGTCATAGTAGAACATTTCAACTGGGATAGACCCCGTGATTTTTTTTCTTTCCGAGGTTTACACATAAAAAGTTCCAGTGTTTCGATTTGTTATCTAATTTTATATAAATGTGTTTTGGGTTTTCGTGCAATGCTAAGATTATAATTCATTACTCTGCTGTCGCGGAACTTCCAACACGCATCAATAACAAAGTTGAGTTTTGTTGTCATAATGTAAAGAATATTCTAATTGAACATCAACCAATTTGTTGCCAACTCGCCATGAATTCTCATTTCATTTGTGATAATTCGACAATGATTCTCTAAACTTCATGTGTAAGTTTTGAACTTGCCTCAAGAGTGCTTGAAATTGGGGCCTCTTTGCCTTTGTTTCCCTCTCATACTTTTCCACAGATTCCCCGATCAGCTTGGAAGTTTTTTCCACAAAAAATAATTTTCAAGATGGAGCAATCAATTGCCTAGATAAGAAAATTCTTTGATTCGAGATCCTTCACCCTCTGCCCTTCAAGTTAATCTTATGTGCATTTAGTAGCACAATACCCACTGTTGGTTATGCAACTCCAGAATTAACAAGTGTCTGATAATCTTTGGACCTAAAAAAATTCTCCATGAGCATGCTCCAATGGTCATTGTGACCATCAAAGTGTGGCACAGCTGGCTGCACAAAAGTTTCAAAAGCCACTGTGGAACTCTAACCAAGCTCTCAAATCACTGTTGCAAATGGGCGGAGAAAAACAGTAAACTAAGTGTGTATTTTTTTTTTTGTTTTGGTTGTACGAAATTTCAGTTCAAAAGCTGTTGTGAAGAATCTGTTGTTCAAAAGCTGGAGTTTCAGAATTAGTTGATTTGTTTGGAAAAATCAGTTTTGAAAGTGTTGTTCGTTGATAAATGTCTAAAGTACCATTCTATTCATATTACATAAATTTTTTAGGCGTTTGATGCTATTGGAAAGAGAATTAACAAATTTATTTTTATATTTTTATAGTCATATATAAAATTTTGATATGATTGTCGTATGTATGTATGTTTATGTAATAAATATTACTATTTACTTCCGAATTATGTAAATAATTAAGGATCTATTTAGATTTAAATAATAGTAGAATTTTGTGGTACGTGTGTAATTATTGTGACCTAACAAATTACACCAAAAAAGAATTATGTAATTAATGGCAAGCCGATTGGTACCTAAAAAAAATATATATATGTGCAATTTGCAGGACGCAGGACGCAAGACAACAGCAAAATAGGAATCCATGAAATTCCAAATTGTGGACGCTGGGAAAGCAAGAGCGGCCTCCGCAAATTCATGAATTTGAGCGGTGCGGTGAACACGCCGTTCGCGTTAATTGTGCAGCCAAACAATTGAAACATAGCTTAATAAGCTAAAACAAACATACCCTAAAACAAAGGAGAACAAAGTTGGACTAAACTAATATATCTCACTGATGAGAAAATGGCCATTATATAAGCTAACAACAAACAGTTGCAAACATAAAAATAGGCACAACTAACATCATGATAAGCAAATTCTACAAACTAGGCAACAAATATAAACAAAGTACTGAACTCCTTTAAGACTAGGACAACCCCAATTACCAAATTGCAACTCATTGCTACTATTTTTTGTTAAGTATGAAGCCCGATAGGAAACACTCCCGCCTCCCATTGAGATCGTGAAAAGTCGTGATTCTTCACTGTTTCGCAAAAACCGCTGCTCCCGCCTCCAGGATCGCGAAACGACGCCGCCCCCCGCCTCTTTTAAGTTGCGAACAAAAAAGGAAGAAAATTGAGAGCACGGTTCTCCTTAGTTTCTAAGTCGGTTTTTTGTGTTCTTCTTCGGGCTTCCTCGAAATAGAGGAAGGAAAGTGCAAGAAGTAGTTCCTTGCGGCAGAAGGAAGAAGAAAGAAGAAGAAGAAGAAGATTGTTCTTTTTTCGCTTCTTCTTTGTGACTTGTGGCAGAAGAGAAATTGAATTTATTTTTCTTGTAAGTTTAACTTCTTCGGTGTATCTCGGTGTAGAGTTTTTTCGGTGTATCTCGGTGTAGAGAGAGAAGAAATGAGAGCAATGAAGTGAGAAAGAGTTCACTCTTGTAAGTCGAGACGATCAACTGGTGTAAATTCCTCAAGTAGTAAAATCCTCTGCAACTCTGTGGACGTAGACAATTTGTCGAACCACGTAAATTTGTGTGTTCCGCTGTGTCACTGTTTTCTGGTGTAAATTTTTTCATTCTATTTTTCTCTTCATAAAAAATCGTTCTCCTACTTTATTTCTATATATATACCACAACAACTGATATATATCTCACAGATTTTGATCTAAGGAAGAATGATGACTGAAGATGAAGTGAAAAGTTCAAGGATCAAGAGATTTGATGACACAGATTTTGGTTATTAGAGGACGCAGATAGAAGTGGACTACCTCTATGGGAAGAAACTTCATCTTCCGTTATTGGGGAAAAAACATGAAAGGATGGATGAGGCTGAATGAAATTTGTTGGATCGACAAGTTCTGGGGGTTATTCGATTAACCCTATCGAGGTCCATTGCACACAGCGTCGTCAAGGAAAGAACGGTTGCAGATCTCATGACAACCTTATCAGGTATGTATGAAAAATTATCAACGAATAACAAGGTGTACTTGATAATAAGTTATTCAATTTGAAGATGGCGAAAGATGTTTATGTTGCTTAACACCTGAATAATTTCAATACTATCACAAATCAATTGTCGTCTGTTGAAATTGATTTTGATGATGAGATACGTGCGCTGATATTGTTGGCATCGTTGTCAAATAGTTGAGAAGCCATGAGGATGGTAGTTAGCAGTTCTGCACGTAAATCTAAACTGAAATATGATGATATTCGTGATTTGGTTTTAGCTGAGGAGATGCGCAGAAAAGATTCCGGCGAGATCTCAGGTACGAGTTTGACACTGAATGTTGATTTCAGAGAGAGATGGTAGGACATGAACTCAAACAGAGGAAAATCAAAATCAAAGTTTGGTCAAGATGATAATGCAAATGTAGTATCTGAAGAAGAACATGATGTACTATTGTTGACAGTTCATAGTTCTGTTGATGATGGAAGTGAAGAGGAGAGTAGGTCCGGGGCAATCATTCCTATTGTTCCAAATACAGATGAAGGAGAATCACAAAGCTATGAAGAAATCTTATGACATAAAAGTTCGAGCGAGTGGGAGCTTGCAGAAATTTCACTAAAGAAGAAGATATTACACAACAAGTGTGTGTACTAGGTGAATATTGAGCTTGATGACAATAAGAGGTACAAGACTAGACTTGTTGAAAAAGACTTTTAATAGATATAGTATATTGTCCATGCAGTGAGAGTTGTAAGCAGAGATAAAAGTAATATAGGAAATAGTTTGGAGGTTGATGCGGGTAGATTTAGTGTGTAAATTTTGCAAATATTTTTTCAATATTACAAAATACACACGAAAAATATAACAATAAATATGCAATATAATCCAAAGAAAAATATCTTTTATGAAAATAGTTTATCTTTAAAAGTCTTTTTAAATTGTCAAATCCCCTTTAAAATCAACGCAAGTAAGTGTATAGCTTAAGTAATAAAGAGTTCTAACGGAGTCCTAGATATCGATCCCACAGGATAGTTGGAAAAACCTATAAGTAAATTCTTAAAATTATTTTATAATTTAAAAATACAAAAATAAAACTAAAATGCGAAGTTTGAATATTAACTACTAAAGTGAATGTTATATAAAATGTAGTTGAAAGACAGAGTTAACTAACCAAAAACTAAACTTTCAAAAGTAAAATTATGAAAACTAAATAAAGTTTTTTTTTTACGGAAGATTCAAATTTAAAAAAACATCATTCCCTTTTACAATAAGTATATGGATTGTGAAGAAATCAAAATCATTTAAATATATATATATATATATATATATAAATTATTTTGTGTCAAATAGGAACAATCTTATTGTTTACCTGCTTCCAAGTGCTATAAAGAGCATTGCCTAATTCAGAGTTTGGTCCCTAATTTCGTGGTTAGGCTAGGAGGATACCGGCTGCAACTCCAGAGCTCTCACTACTCCCTCCCCTGAGGGCTAACAATTTCGCACTAGTTTCCAATCAACTGGACTAAATTGAGAATTTTAATTTGTCACCTTAAAATCTCCAATTATGCAACCAACAAAGTATATTTCTCTATTTATTTGCACTCAATTTCATGGATAACATACTCTCTCTCATGAAATCAGATGTGATTCTCCCCCTATTGTAGAAATTATAGACCTTTTCAGAACATATGTTTCTCAACATGTTTTAACATTTCAATTGGTCAGATTGAAAAGTAAATGAAGATCGGAGTTTAAATCATCATAAATTATTAACATTTAAAACCGTAGAAAACAAATTCAATTCTTCACAAAACCATATCTCAAAGTAGGGAGAAGGATAAATAACACTACTCTGAATTCATGAAAAGGATACGACAAAACACGGATTTCATATATAAAAATAATTTTACGAAACAAAAGAAATAAAAAACACAACTTATCTCACAATCTTTCCCAAGCAAATCCTTAGAAGTTTTCTCTAAGTTTTTCTCTCTTTACAAGCCACTCAATTCTCTCTTAGAAATGTGATGAAGAAGAAATTTCTCACATTCCTTCTTCTCTTACAACCCTAGAAGAAAATTTTCTCTTCTCTTCTCCTTGCCTTTCACGCCACCCCCATTTTTTTGTCCTTTTTGTCCCCCCTAAACTGCTTGAAGTCTTCCTCTTTTATTTTGGGTTGTCTCATCTCAAAAGGAATTCAAAATTTCTTCCAAAAGTCAACTCTTTTGAATTCAAAAGATGTGTCATTTGACCTAAGAGACATATCCCTTCGTAAAAGAATCTTCTAAAGTGTCTACATGCATTAAATTACTTCAATAGGTGTGTAGAACAAGTATCATTTTGCAAATTCGCGAAAAATTCGTCTCAAACTGCTTTAATCTACAAAAAAGTAGTCTCTGGCGTATCAAGCGTCAGTTCTGGCACATCATGCGCCAAGCCTCTGTCAAAAGGCGCATCATGCGCCAGAATTCTAAAATTTGTTGTTTTGGCTCTAAATTTCATCATTTTTGTCATATTTACTTCAAATGCCTGAAAATAATCTTCTTTAAAATGCAATATCACAAAAAATACGCATAAAATATGTACTCAAAATAATATATTATTTTTGTGTATCAGAGGTGTAAGACTATTTGGACCCTGATGATATGTTGATTGAGGGTGTTACTCTTGAGAAACTGAAGTTATGCACATTTTCAATTGGTCTTCTTGAGTCAAAACAGGGGTTTTGAGTTGCAGAGGTGGATGATTCATGTTTGAAGAAAAAGGCGACACCGCTAGTGGAGGATATCAGTTCAAGAAAGATGATGTTGTAGCATGTGTATCGGTCTCCAAGTGAGAGATTTGTTAAGTATGGAGCCTGATATAAACCGCTCCCACCTCCCGCTGAGATCGTGAAAAGACGCGATTCTTCACTGTTTCGCGAAAACCGCCGCTCCCTCCTCGACGATCGCGAAAAGACGCCGCTCCTCGCCTCTTTTAAGTTGCGAACAGAAGAGGAAGAAAATTAAGAGCACGGTTCTCCTTCAGTTTTTAAGTCACAGTTTTTTATGTTCTTCTTCGGGCTTCCTCGAGATAGAGGAAGGAAAGTGCAAGAAATAGTTCCTTGCAGCAGAAGAAAGAAAAAAGAAGAAGAAAAAGATTGTTCTTCATTGCCTTCTTCTTGGTGACTTGTGGCAGAAGAAAAATTGTATTTATTTTTCTTGTAAGTTTATCTTCTTCGGTGTATCTTGGTGTAGAGTTTTTTCAGTATAGCTCGGTGTGTAGAGAGAAGAAGAGAGAGCAATGTAGTGGGAAAGAGTTTGCTCTTGTAAGTCAAGACGATCGACTAGTGTAAATTCTTCAAATATTAAAATCCCCTGCAACTCCGTGGACGTAGGCAATTTGCCGAACCACGTAAATTTGCGTGTTCCGCTATGTTACTTTTTTCTAGTATGAATTTTCTCGTTCTATTTTTCGTTTCATCAAAGATTGTTCTTTTATTTTATTTATATATATATACCACAATAACTTGTATATATCTCACAACATTTTTTTTCAACAATCTCAAACAATTTTCTTCTACCATAGATGTCCTCGTTGTTCCACAGCCTCTATTGTATCACCATAACTCAAAAATCCATTGGGTAGGGCATACACTTTACCAACCCAGACTATAGTTGTCAACGATCACCAGTACTACATTAAATATAACATTACAAAGAAAATTGAAGAATCTGTACAATAATTAAGAAATTTAGCTATTTACATAAAGGAGGAGATTTAATTCAAACTTGATATTGTGTGTGCTATCTATGCCCTCGAATTTAAAGGCATAACATAATGTGTAATTTTCAGTCATGCATAAAAAAACATTACCTGAAACAAGAATTCAAAGTCAGATCGCCCATGCTACTTCCACCATCTTTATGGAGAATAAGGCCAGAGCTTTGGAGTCGAGAAGCTATAAATTGATCTAGTACATCCATGACAAATCTTGCTTGTAGACAATAGATTTTGCTGCCCCTTTTATACCTGTATCAGTAATGTAGGGGCAGTCTTCAACTGCAAGCAAATCCAACTTGTGTGTGTCCACAAGCGGATTGAGCCCAATATCTGAAACTCCTACACACTTGAAAAGCTTTACAGTTTTTATGCTTGGTAACTTTATAATATGTGCCAATCCTCGATCAGTAACGTTATGGCATTTCGAAAGCTCCAGCACCTGCAAGCATTGTGATGCACCAAGCACCCTCATGCCAATGTCATTGAAGAAGACAGCGCAGTGAAGCTTCAACGCATGAATTGGGCAGCACTGAATCACAGCAATCAGAGCTTCCTGGGTAAAGAATGAGGCGGATGGATAATCCCAATCGGAAAAAGACAGGTCAAGCGTGTTAAGCATGGGACACCCAGCCGCTAGTGCCCTCAAACTGCCATCTCTCAACGGCAAGTGGTTATTCTCGAGAATAGACCCATGAAGCCTCAAAGGGAGGCGCACTGTTAAGGCACGAAGGTTGCTCGACTTCTTGGATAGCGCAACAAAATCGCTGTGCATTACCCCTATGCACATGTCCAATAAAAGCTTTTCCAAAGCAGCACATTTTCGGAGTAGAAATGACAGCCCATGGCCTGGGGCAACTATGCAGTTTGTCAAACTTAATTCTCTTAGCTCGTCACAGGAAACCGATTCCTGATCAAGTTCATCGAGCAATAACCGATCATGGAGGTTTGGGTATTGATAGTACGCATCCACGGCAAAATCCAATTTCCTGAGCTTCTTCCACCCAGGACCCAGCTTTATGATGTCGACCTCACTTATACCCCTGCAGTTCTTGATGGAAAGTTCCCTTAGATTTCCTGATTTCCCCAAGTGCTCAAGCCACTCAGTGCTGCTCACTGTCATGCAGCGAATAAGGTGCAGGGTGGAAAGGTTCTTGCAGCAAATTACCGCAGATAAGATCCCAGTAGAGCTGATACTCGGAACAAAATTTAGCGTGAGAGACGTCAAATAGGGGCAAGAAGATAAAAACCAAATGGCAGCATCATCGATGAAAGTGCAGAAACTTAGGGATAGTTCTTTGAGTGAAGTACAGTTAGAAGACAAAACCTGCAAGGCTTCATTCCCCAGCTGCTCGCCCAAAACCGGCTTCCAACCGGTGTAGTTAATCTCTAGCTTCAATAAATTTCGAAACCGACTACATAATGCAGTAAATGCATCGATCGCGGGGTGCAGCCCACATCCAACGCGCAAGAAATCCCGTTGCTCCGCCTCAGCCCTATGCAGTCGCTTGCAAACTACAGAAATGGAATTCCTATCCGCAGTTCGATCAATTCGTTTCAGAATATCTAAAAGCAAGTGTTCCGGCAGATCCTCCATCAAAACTTTGGTAATTAACTTTGATAAACCTGAAAACCGCAGCAAATCATGGAAATAACAATCACCGGATTATAAAGAGTGGTTATCACTGAAACTATCCGAGTTTCGAATGAAACCAAGCATGAAACTGAATCAGATAGTTGAAGAGAACGCCATGATATCCTCGTACCTGTTTTGGATTCCTTCGGCCGCTGTGCGGAGCCGAAAATGAGTGTGGAGATGGAGGAGGTGGAATCGATAGCTGCGGCGGGATTATATTGGAACCGGAGGCGCGCAGCAGACGGAACAGATTAGAGAATTTTGAGTATGAAGATTATGACGTCATTCAACGATAATCAAAAAATTAAAAGGATTCAAGTATAATGTTTATTTAATATTTATACTTTATTTTTTTAATCATAATATGTTATATTTTAATAACATCAANATATATATATATATATATATATATATATATATATATATATATATATATATATATATATATATATGTATTATAGATTAGTTAATATTGAAATTTTTATAAATGTTTTAATGAATTCGGTATGATATGAGAAATTAAAAAAATTTCATTATGGCGTACACCTAATGAAACTGAGATCTATACAATTTGTGTCAAATCGGGCATGAATCAAGTCATAAGTCATTTTCTGAATGAAATGAATTTCAAATCTTGCATGTTTATAATCAAATTAAGCATCTTAACAAGCTAATATCACTCAATTATATATCATTAAATCATTCAAATATCTACATTATATTGTTCAATCGAGATAATCTCTCTAGGACATTCCATGCAGTGATCTAGATTTCTTCCATACTTAC
The DNA here is from genome assembly GCA_002079205.1 of Phalaenopsis hybrid cultivar. Taxonomy (NCBI): domain Eukaryota; kingdom Viridiplantae; phylum Streptophyta; class Magnoliopsida; order Asparagales; family Orchidaceae; genus Phalaenopsis; species Phalaenopsis hybrid cultivar. Next base: position 1,927 of record JXCR01093308.1, on the reverse strand, counting down.
AGGGAGGTTGGACTACGGTGGTCTGACAATAACTTAGGCTCGATAGTGGTGTTTTGACAACGACGATGGTTGTGGCACGCAGTGGTGGATCGGCGGCGGTGGCAAAACAACTGTCGTCTTATAGTGACGTAGGTGGTGGTCGAGTTGGGGTGGTTCAGTTACGACGATGTGGTGGCCCGACGATGGTGGTCAAATAAAGATTCGACCGTGGTATAGCTCATAATTGTTAACACAAGAATCCATATCACTCCATCTGATGACCCATATCGATTTCATTGTCTGAATGTTGTTTTATGATTATTTAAATATTTTAATGATACAAGAATTAAGTGATATTAGACGCATTGCATTCATCTCGTTGAGCTGCTCAATTTGACTACAAAATTGTCGAATTTGAAAATCATTTGGTTCCAAAAATAAATCTCAGTTTTTTTTCTTAATATGTTTTAAGTGCATGAACTGAACTCATTTTGACTCAGATCGAGCTATGTTTGATGTCAGATGTATCATATTAACAAGATACTTCATTTGAATTGGAATAAAGTTAATTAAATATTTGAAGCTCTTGTAAGAACGTGCATGGAGATTCGTGTGCGATAAAGATAGTTCTTTTGGGATATATCAGTGTATCACACACAATTCTTATGTATTTACATATCCAACACCTAAACATTTATATTTACATGTATACTACTAAAATATTTAGATTGGTATAAAAATATCATCATCATTATCTTTATAAATATGAAATTGATATTTTACATGCATCGGTATATGACACCAAGATGTTATAAGTATAAATATAAAAAATTGGGTTTTCGATATGTAAATACATAACAAGTGTGTGGTATGTATGTAAATTTATCTTTTTTTATGAGGATTTCACCTTCATGCTTTAAGAGATTTTGTTTAGAACTAAAATGCTGAGGGATTGTTTAAGATCAGCTTTGTTATTTATTTTTTATTTATTTATCTTTTAGTTTTTATGTTTAAATTTAAATTAAAATATGTTTTATTGAAATAAATATTTTTTAAAGGAGAATTTACATGTACATCACTAAATTCTTATGGATTTAATTATCTCGCCAAGAAAATTTCATTTTCATACCAAAATACCCTTAACTATATATGAAAAGAAGGATTTCAACATTAAATAGTGTAATGAACATTTCCATACATCGATAAGACTGTAATAGAAAAAAAATATTATATCAGAAGTGCTGATGCAAAACTGTATCAGTGCTCCAATCACAATGCGTCACGTGTATGGTTCAGTCATATCATGCATTAAACTATTTAGTTATTTGTATTCATGACATATTGTGATTATAGTCATGATGCAATTTTACGTAATATTGCTTAGACTTTAAAAATAAAACTTTGGGTGAGATATAAGTAAGAATTGGGTGCTCAGTTTGTAAATTTTAAATTTTAAATTATTCAAAATATTCTTTAGGTGTTTTTAAAATACTAAAAAAATTATGAATAAATAAAATATATCAATTAATCTATTTAAAAAGAATTTAAAAATATATTAAAAAAATTTAAAATGTTGAGAAACTCAACTTTCTTTACCAATTTTACGAGGTCCGATAAACCAACGCCGTCGAAACAGTTGCTTTTCTTCCATGGACGGCTCCCCCACATTTCCACCTGCTCCGCCACCTCGCCGGCGATCCCATCTTCTCCGCCACCATCAGATTCGTGCCCTAGTACTTACTTTCCTTGCCTACTCGGCCTTTCACGCCTCCCGCAAACCCCCTAGCATCGTAAAGAGCGTGCTCGGCCCCGATCCACCCAACTCTAACTCTTCCTCCTCCGCCGCCGGTTGGCCTCCTTTCGATGGAAATCGCGGCCCACACCGCCTCGGCGAACTCGACCTCGCCTTTCTATCCTCCTACTCCGCCGGCATGTACATCTCCGGCCA
>JXCR01093304.1:0-27494 GCA_002079205.1 Phalaenopsis hybrid cultivar | reverse complement strand
GAAGCTAACATAGATATTGCATCAGAATCACGGATACTAGCTACTCTTTTAGGATTTACCCGTTTAGGGGCCATTGAAAATTGTTGGTAGTCATCTCTTTTTAATGAATAAGCCTCATCAAAAGGTTTTGACATTAAAGAACCACCAGCCGCAACATCTATATACAATCTAAGAGATCCCATTAATCCATTATAAAAAGTTTGAAATATAACCAATCTGGTAATGAATGATGAGGACTTCCTAAGAAGATCTTTAAATCTCTCCTAACCTTCGTATATTGACTCTCCATCAATTTGACAAAATGATGTTATGCTAAGAAGATCTTTAAATCTCTCCCAAGCTTCATATATTGACTCTCCATCAATCTGACAGAAAGATGTTATGTCATTTCTAAGTTTAGTAGTTTTGGATGGAGAGAAATATTTGGATAACTAGTAGAAGTTCTCCCCAAGTTCTAATAGATCCTGGTGCTAATGAATTTAACCACATCTTAGCCTTATTCCTCAGTGAAAAAGGAAAAAAATCTTAAGTCTAACAGCATCGTTTGAGGCTCTCTCATATTTAAAAGTAGCACACAGTTCTAAAAAATTAGCGAGGTGTATGTTCAGATCTTTATTTGGTGTACCTCCGAATTGATTGTTTTGTACTATAAGTTCAAGCTCAAATGAATTAGCAGCTACATCAGGATTTTGGATAGATAAGTGAATCTCATCTGCTGTAATCTTCATTTGGTGTACCTCTGAATTGATTATTTTGTACCATTTGGATAATAGCAGGTTTAAGCATTCATTTGGTGTACCTCCGAATTGATTGTTTTGTACCATTTGGATAATAGCAGGTTTAAGATTTAAATTAGGATCTTCATTTGGTGTACCTTTGAATTGATTATTTTGTACCATTTGGATAATAGTAGGTTTAAGCTCAAATGAATTAGTTAGGATCTTCATTTGGTGTACCTCCAAATTGATTGTTCTGTACCATTTGAATAATAGCAGGTTTAAGCTCAAATGAATTAGCAGCTACATCTATTTTGGATAGATAAGTGAATTTCATCTGCTGTAGGATTTGCATAATCTCTTAAGGGTCTAGATTAAGTGAATTTCATCTGTTGTAGGATTTGCATAATCTCGTAGGGGTCTAGGTTGGTGTTCATGATAAGCGATGTGTAAATTAGGATCTTCATTTGGTGTACCTCCGAATTGATTATTTTGTACCATTTAGATAATAGCAAGTTTAAGCTCAAATGAATTAGCAACTACATCAGGATTTTGGATAGATGAGTGAATTTCATCTGCTTTAAGCTCAAATGAATTAGCAGCTACATCAGGATTTTGGATAGATAACTGAATTTCATCTGCCGTAGGATTTGCATAGTCTCTTAAGGGTCTTGGTTCGGATCTTCATTTGGTGTACCTCCGAATTGATTGTTTTGTACCATTTGGATAATAGCAAGTTCAAGCTCAAATGAATTAGCAGCTACATCAGGATTTTGGATAGATAAGTGAATCTCATCTGCTGTAATCTTCATTTGGTGTACCTCTGAATTGATTATTTTGTACCATTTGGATAATAGCAGGTTTAAGCATTCATTTGGTGTACCTCCGAATTGATTGTTTTGTACCATTTGGATAATAGCAGGTTTAAGATTCAGCTACATCAGGATTTTGGATAGATAAGTGAATTTCATCTACTGTAGGATTTGCATAATCTTGTAGGGGTCTAGGTTAGTGTTCATTCTCTATTCTTTGACTGTTCATGTTGTTTTCCATTGTAACAGAATTTCTAAGTTCTCTTCTTAATCTTCTAATCCTTCTAATAGTGCGTTCTAGTTCTGAATCGTAGGGTATAAGATTTTCAGGTCCAAATTTCTGCATACAATTTGAAATCAGTACACAGTAATATAATTAACTAAAATAAGTTGCAATTTGACCAACTTTTTTGTAAATCAACAAATACAAGAATTTTGATGGCATTATTAGAAGATTTAATTTCCAGCAACGATGTCCGAAGACTTGATTGCGACTTTATAGATGTGTGTGATTTGATTAAGATGTATAAAGATTTTCCCTTTATTTTTAACATTAATCTTATAATTTCTTGACAAGGAAGAAATTTGAAAATTGAAAACCAATTGAGCTTAAACGTGCTATTAAGGAACTGCTATTAAGAAAATTGAAAACCAATTGGGACATATCTCTACTATGCTTAGTAACCGAGCATTATGAACTTTTCCTAGTACTGTGGAACCAAATTTTAAAGATCAAGGAAAATAATAAATCAAAGCGATACAATTACGAAGTGGAAAAGAATTGGAAACAAGGGTGAAAAAGTCGAACCTAATGATATATAGATGTGTGTGATTTGATTAAGATGTATAAATATAATATTCAATAATATCAAAGTCAAATTTGTCAACGCAAGTATACGTATCGCTCAAGTAATATAGGGCTCTAATGGAGTTTTAGATATTGATCCCACAGGGAGTGGTTTAGAATTACGGACTAAGACCATAGAAAAGTAAGACTTTAATCACAACAACGACGTTCAATTTTCTTAACTGTCACTAATAGGCAATTGAAATAAATAGATAATTTTAATAACTAATAAATAAGAATGATATAAAGTAGGATTTAATTGTGATATTTAATATATAAGAAAGCATCATTCTCCTTGTCAAGAAATTATAGTGAATGGATAAAATGAATTGGTTCAATTTATATTGTGCCAAATAGGAGGATACCTATTCTTTATCCTTTGGTCCATCCATAAAAAACATTGACTAATCCTATGCTTGGTTACTGATTCTGCGGCTAGGCTGGGAGGATACTGGCTCTCACTTCGGAGCTCCCACGTTCCCCTCACCTAAGGGCTAACATCTACACATCAGCACTCAAACGATAGGACCAAATTGGGGATTTTAGTCTATCACTCTAAAATCTCCAATTCTTTGCTCGATAATAATATTTCCCTATTTATTTGCACCTAGTTTCTAAGGGCTTTGACCTCCCTGAATCTTGGTTTAGGGTTTAGGGTTTAAACCCTAAATAGCAGTTCTTAATGAAACCTCCACCACCAGGAACAAATTTGACCAAATTTCTGAATGGAGTTCTGTATGCACAAAATTATATTAGATGAACAATATAAACCAAGGGTTGATCCATAAAGGAGATTAAATCCGATGATGAAAGAAGTAGTTAAGAAGGAAATTTAGAAATGGTTAGACACTGAAATTATATATCCTATTTCAGATAATGCTTGGGTAAGTTAATTTTAAAATGGTTAGACACTGGAATTATATATCCTATTTCAGATAGCGCGTGGGTAAGTCCAATTCATTGTGTTCCTAAGAAAGGAGGAGTGACTGCTGAAACAAAAGAAAATAATGAATTAATACCAATCAGACAAGTTATTGGATGGCGTATTTGCCTTGATTATAGAAATTAAACACTGCCACTAGGAAAGATCACTTCCCTTTACCCTTTTTAGATCAAATAGTATATAGACTTGCTGGGCACAAATATTTTTGTTTTTTAGATGGATATACTGGTTACCATCAAATTTCTATTGCTCCCGTGGATCAAGAAAAGACAACATTTACTAGTCCTTTTGGAACTTTTGCTTTTCGAAGAATGCCCTTCGGATTATGTAATGCACCTGCAATATTTCAAAGATGTAATGTCCATTTAGTAAGTTAATTGATAATGGATTGGAAGTATTTATGGATGATTTCTCTGTATTTGGAAAATCATTTGACGCATGCTTAAATTATCTTGAAAAAGTTTTAGAGTTATGCGAAAGAATTAATTTAGTTCTGAATTGGGAGAGATGTCAATTTATGGTTGTAGGAGGAATTGTGTTAGGGCATAAAATTTTGGAAGATGGTATGGAAGCAGACCCTGCAAAAATTCAAGTTAAATCTAAACTAACACCTCCTACTAATGTAAGAGAAGTTAGGATTTTTCTTGGACATGTTGGATTTTACATGCGTTTTATGAAATACCTTTAAAAATTACCAAACTTCTATGCCAACGTTTAGTAAAGGACAACAAATAAAAGATTTTTCCAAAATTACCAAACCTCTATGCCAACTTTTAGAAAAGGACAAGAAATTTGAATTTATAAGCTGTTTAAATGCCTTTGAGTTATTAAAGAAAAAATTAATCACAGCCCCTATTATAGTTTTAACCTCTATGCCAACTTTTAGAAAAGGACAAGAAATTTGAATTTACTGAAAGTTGTTTGAATGCATAAAGGAAAAATTAATCACAACCCCTATTATAGTTTCACCTAATTGGGAAAACCATTTGAATTGCAAAAATTATCAAACCTCTATGCCAACTTTTACAAAAGGACAAGAAATTTGAATTTATTGAAAGCTGTTTAAATGCCTTAAAGTTATTAAAGGAAGAAATTAATCACAGCCCCTATTATAGTTTCACCTAACTGGGAGAAACCATTTGAATTGATGTGTGAGGCTAGTGAATAGAACCCCTATTATAGTTTCACCTAACTGGGAGAAACCATTTGAACTGATGTGTGATGCTAGTGGTTATGCTATTGGAGTTGTCATTGGATAAAGGTATGAAAAGATTTTTAAAGTTATGTACTACGTTAGTAAAACTCTTAATGATGCACAAATTAACTATACTGTTACTAAAAAAGAGTTACTAGCCATTCTATATGCTTTAGATAAATTCAGATCTTATTTAATTGGAGTTAAATGTGTTGTGCATACTGATCACTCTGCTTTAGACAAATTTAGATCTTATTTAATTGGAGCTAAATGTGTTGTGCACACTGATCACGTTATTAAATATCTGATGCAAAAGAAGGATGTTAAACCAAGGTTGATTAGATGGATACTTTTGATGTAAGAATTTGATTGTGGTTATTGATAGAAAGGGAACTGATAATCAAATTGCTAATCATTTGTCAAGACTAGAAAACCAAGAATCATCTGACACTGACAAAGAAATTATAGATAGTTTCCCTGATGAACAANTATTTGGAAACTTATATATATTAATTGCAGTGGACTATGTTTCTAAGTGGATTGAAGCACAAGCTTTATCTCGTTGTGACGCTAAAAGTGTTTCAAGATTTTTAATGAAAAATATTTTCACAAGATACGAAATGCCTAGAATGATTATCAGTGACGGAGGATCCCATTTTAAAGTCAAATCTCTACTGCCTATCATTACATTCAGAGATTGGCAGAAAAATTTAATATTATTCATAGAATCTCTACTTCCTATCATCCATTCAGAGATTGACAGAAAAATTTAATATTATTCATCAAATCTCTACTGCCTATCATCCTCAAACCAGTGAGTTAGCTGAAGTTTCTAATAGAGAGATTAAATAAATACTTGAAAAGATTATAAACCCTAGTAGAATAGATTGGTCCACTAGACTGGATACTGTATTATGGGCTTACAAGACTGCTTATAAAAATCCTAAAGTCGATTGGTCCACTAGACTGGATAACACATTATGGGCTTACAGGACTGCTTATAAAACTCTTATTGGATTGACTCCTTACAAACTGATTTTTGGAAAGACTTGTCACTTATCAGTAGAATTGGAGCATAAAACACTCCTTACAGACTGATTTTTGGAAAGACTTGTCATTTACCAGTAGAATTGGAGCATAAAGCATATTGGGTGGTTAAAGAATTCAATTATAATTTTAAAGATGCTAGTATGAAGAGATTGTTACAAATAAATGAATTGAAAGAATTAAGAAATGAGTCTTATGATAACGATGGAATTTATAAGGAAAAATTAAAGTTATGGAATGATCGGAAGATTAACCAGAAGAACAAGAATTTTTACTTTACAACACTAGGCTGAAGTTATTTCCTGGGAAATTGAAGTCTCGTTGGTTAGGACCATTTACTGTGACTCAAGTTTATATTTACGGAGCTATTGAAATTGAAGATCAGAAGACGAGAAATATATTTAAAGTAAATGAACACAGATTTAAACCATATTATGAGGGTAAAAGACTAAATTTTAAAGAGGTTTTAATGATCAGTCAACCTGAATGACATCTGAATATGTCAGGTTGACGACGTTAAACCAAGCGCTTTATGGGAGGCAAACCATATTTATCTTTACTTTTATCACGATTATGATAATTTTTATTTGAAATTATCGTTAGTATGTGGTAGTATTAAGCTTTACTGCTCTTATTTACCCTTGAAACATCTTAAAAATTGGATCCATAAAGAAAAATTAGAACGCATTCAGACCAGAGCGAACACTATGAATAATTTTTTTCTCGAGAGTCCAGGCAAAATTAATACAGAGGCTCGCCGACGGCACCCTCGACCACACCGACAGCGAGACCGGCGAAATGACAGTTACTTGGGTTCAAATGGTGATTTTTTGCGGTTTTTGGGCGGGAATAATCTTTTTAAACTCTAAAATTCAATTCCTATCTCATATTTTCCCTAAAAAAATGAAGTGAAACTCCACCAATTTCATTCATATGGCGTCCAATTCCCTTGATAATCCCAGAATGCGAGTTTTCAATCGGCAAAAGTTTATTAGTGCGGAAGCGCAGAGAATCTTCCACAAGTTACTGACGAAGAAAAGATTGATCAAGGAACAAAGATTCGTAAATCATGGATTGAATAATCCCACGACGGATATTAAAGAAATGATAGCGCGACAAACATGGGAAGTGGTGTGCTACACTACCGCCGCCGTGATGGTTCCTGTGGTAAAAGAATTCTATGCAAATTTACACGGAATCAACCAAAGAATTGTTTATGTGCGAGGAAGATGGATCACTTTCACTCCTGTACAGATCAACGAATTATACATGATAAAAAATGTTCCTGTCTGCCGCTATTCTAATTTCGTCCCAACGAGAAACTAGATGAATGAAATTCACCAATATTTAATGGACGAAACTCGCGACTGGGAAACAAGAGAAAACGGGTATGTTAGTTTTTCTGCGACATTCCTAAAGCCCGTTTCGAAACATTGGCACTTTTTCATTTCTGTGAAACTGTTACCGACAATGAAGATCGGTAAAGTTTCTAAAGAAAGTGCTATTTTAAATTACTGCATCCAAATGGGACTGCCGATAGACATTGGATCAATAATTATGAAGTTGGTTTTGGGCCTGATCGTTCATGGATCAACTTATGAGCTTGAACACCCCTCCATAATTTTTTCACTTTGTAGTTAGTTCCAAGTGTCCTATGAAAATTGGGAAAAGGTACTTCTACTGAAAGCCTTTGGACCAAACTGAGAGATTCCCAGCTTTTGAAGATGAAAATGACATGGCCATTATAGTATATAAATCATCTCAAAATTCACTGTCAGTTCAACCCTTAATAATCGATAAGTCTCTGGTGATCCTGCGCCGAATCAAGAAATTGGAAAATGAGGTACAAAATGTCATAAATGTGATTAATAATATCTCCAATTTCTTCGATCATCTAGACTGGAGGATGAAGGAAAAGTTTGATCACTTTGGACATTTAGAATATAGCTTGATACGACTAATGAAGAGGATGAAGTTAATAGAAGAGGATTCCACTAAAGAGTTTTCATTCCGACCCTTCTACAACCTCTTCGTTCATGTGCAATCAATGGGTGATCTCAGAGGAGAATCTAGTACCGAGTCTAAAGATTAGTAGACTTATATTGCTACCTGTCTGTCTATCTAGTATTTTGATTTGAACTTTGTATTTGTTTTGCTTTAGAATTATGCTTTTAGATCTCTGTATAATTGAGACTAAGCGTAGGATGTTTTTTTTTCAGCGTTTTGAGTGTTGTAGCTTGGATTGCAACGCTGAATTAATGTATTTCGAGGTTGGAAAATACCAAACTTAGGTGTGTTATGTAACGTATATTGTACCCCTTGGAATTTATATATAATGTGATGTTTTGTGTTGTGAAAGCTTAGGTGTGTTATGTAACGTATATTGTACCCCTTGGAATTTATATATAAATGTGATGTTTTGTGAATGTAACGTATATTGTACCTCTTGGAATTTATATATAAATGTGATGTTTTGTGTTGTGAAAGTCTATATGTGGTAAGTGCATCATTTAGTCACTTAAAATTATGTCTATAATAATTAAAATGATGTCGTTAAGGCTTGAAATTGATCGAAATTGTGAAAATTTGGAATTTGGAAAAAATCAATAGAGCCCGCCGACGACGCCCTCGACGCCGCCGACGGTGGATTTTTCCTGAGACTTAGGATTTAATTGCAATAGAGCGTGCCGACGGTGCCATCGACCCTGCCGACGGTGAGCTCATGAAAAAACACCTTTAACCAAGATTTTAACCAGTCAACCACCACTATTCATCATCCCCTTCCTCCTAAAAATTCCATTTTCGACCTAGGGCTTGAAAGATCTTGGATTGGGATGGTGATTTTAATGCTTTTTGACACCGGATTTGATCATCTCTAAGTAAGAGCTTCACTCCCAAACTAAAAATATTTTATTTTCACCATGGATTTCTTCCACATTGAGGAGATCCAAAAAATGTGAAAATGTGAAGAAAATTTGGAAAGAAATTCATGGATCTTAATGTTGAACTCTTAGAACTACTATTGGAAGCCATGATTTACATGCTTGAAGTAATTTTTGAAATTTTTCTATAATTTGATTAGATTGAAATGACTCCACGATAAAAGAGACAGGTTGAGTTCGACAAGTCCCGCTTCGTCAATGCGATGACTCAAACAAAATTTACTTCCATATTTAAAGGAAAGAAGTGTATACAAGATCCATTTTTTGAAAGTCCGGGAGGAGAAATCGAACAAGTTATTGTCAAGCGGAGGTGAGAAAAAATTTGTTACACCACCAATAAAGCTGATGCAAATTTTATGGAGGAGTTCTAAGCCAATGTAATCTATTCTGAGGATGGAATTGCTTAAGTGCGTGGATTTCCTGTTGAAGTTACTGCCGCCCGCATCAACACTTTTTATAAAGTCCCAGACTCTTATAGCTGCCAATATGAATCCTTTAGTACAATATAAGAACCCCTTAATGATGTGATCAACTTCCTCAATGATGGGAAAGGAACATGGAAGATAAAGCAGAGAAAATGGGTAAATTTTTCTGCTTCCAAGCTGAATGCCACCTCTAAGGCGTGACACTATTTCATTTCCTCTACTCTGTTGTCGACCTATCACCATAGTGAGGTAACTAGAGATAGAGCTATTTTGAATTTCTATATTCAGAATAATAGAACTATAAATGTGGGGAGAATAATTTTTAAAAATATATTGACTACGGCAATGAGTGAGACTAGTGGAGGTCTAGGACATCCTAGACTTATTTATGCAATTTACAAACTATTTGGAGTGGAAATTGGAGATGAGGAATGGGTTTACCCTACCCATTAGTAAAGCTAATTTGAAGACTTATGAATCCCATGAGAAATGGAGAACTGGGAGTAGAAGATAGAACCTTCTACTAGTAGAGATGTTCCCTCTACAAGTTATGATCTTCCACCTTCTAGTTCCCGTACCCTACCTTCTACTAGTAGAGATGTCCCCTCTACAAGTTATGACCTTCCACCTTCTAGTTCCCCTATGCCTTCTACTAGTAGAGATGTCCCCTCTACAAGTTATGACCTTCCACCTTCTAGTTCCCTTACCCTTTTACTAGTAGAGATGTCCCCTCTACAAGTTATGACCTTCTACCTTCTAGTTCCCCTACCCTCTCTAATTTAATGAATGAGTTGACCTTGCAGCAGAAGAGCATAGAATTGAAAATGAAAGGATTGAAGGTTTAGAACGTTGACACGATTACGATAGTGAGTACCTTCAGAGACATTCAAATTTTTAGGTAGCTTATTATGAAACTCAGGCTAGACACTACAGAGGTGAGCCTGATGCTACTTTTCTTGAGTGCCCACGGTATACTCAGTATCATCTCGATCCACCTGCTGATAAAGGAGATGAATATATAGCTTGAGATTTTGATATTTGAGTATCATCCCAATCCACCTGCTGATCAAGGCGATGAAGATATAGTTTGGGATTTTGATATTGAATGAAATTGATGTACTTATATTTGTACTTTTATTTCTGTAATCTTTTTGTAATAGAAATGGATGTTTGTGTATTTGGACTTTCATTTTTATTATTTCGTTGTACTTGTATGATTTTTAATTTTTATTATAAAGTTGGTGTTATATTTAAATGTGCATGTGTAGTTTAACAGATGTTGATTAGTATTTTGTAATGTAATGTGATTTTTATTTCGCATTTTAGTTTTAATTGTTTCGTATTATGGCTGTGTTATGAAATTTTGTGCTTATTTAATGTTTCAGTTTTATATACTTATTTCAAAATTTCATTACCTAGAAATTTTTTAAATGATTTATATGTGTAGAAAGCTCCTAATATTACAGACTAGGTGAAGTAAAAATTTGAGAAGACCCGCAAAAATTTCAGAAAGATAAAAACGCCTACAATACTAAGGTATGATTTATATTTATAGTATTTTCTTTCCACCTGTATTATTTCATATTTAAAAATTTAAGTTTGGGGGAGGGAAAAAAAGATTAACTATTAGATGTCCTCTATTTCAATATTTTCAAAAATTATTTATATGATTTTATGTAGTGAATTTAACTCAGGTAACTATATTTTTGTAACTATTTAAATATTATGGTAGATTTAAAGAAATATTTTTGTAATGAAAATTAATTTTGTAACTTAAGAAATTTTAGTATACGAGAATGAGATTATATTTAACTATTTAAAGTAAAGGAAACTATATCTTGAAGTATTAATAATCTGAAAATTCATTTGAGAAGAAATGATTGAGGCTCAATGATGTAAAAACTATGAAATATTTATAAGGTAAAGAAATGCTTTGAGTTTCAAATTTAGGGAAAGAAAAGTGAAGTTCAAAATCATTAAAGGCAATCCAGATATAGTAATCTTCACTTGAAAAAGGAAAAAGAAAGGATTGAAAAAAATCTCTGAAAAGAAAAGAAAAATATATAGGATTGAAAGCAATCCAAATAAAAAAGAGCAAAAGAAAGAAAAAAAAACTATGGAAGTGAGGAGAAGCTTGAGGATATGCCGAATAAAAAATTGGCTTCACTGGACCTACCTAAAGGGAAAGCCTAAATACATTCTTGAACTTATATATATGGAATAGATCTATTACTAGTAGAGTTCTCATGAAGTTCTTATCTTTGAATATTCTAAGTGACTTAATATTGTAACATATAGTCATTCTTGAAATGAATAGAAGACTAAAACTCTTAAACTTGATGATTATATAATCTTGTGGCTATAGAGTTAATTCAATTACTTGAAATTTTTCTGAAAATCTCACTATGATATTTATTTAAATCAAACTTATAGCATTTCTAAATTAAAACTTTACTAAAGTAGATCATAACTTTTATATAGTACTAAATTTACTAGAGGACAAGTAATAGTTAAGTTTGGGGGATTTTGACCAAAGAAAAATATATTGAGATTTTCATACCTATTTTATACTGTCTTTGATGATATTGCACTTTAATGAAAGGTATTTTTGATGTTTTGTTGCAGGAATGAAGAATTAGGGTCATTAGAGCAAAAATATGCAAAAAGGAGCGAATTTGGAGCGAAAAGAACCAAAATGTGCAGAATTGAACTAGGGCGTCGATGACGCCATCAACTCCACCGATGATGAGATTTCCCTGAGACTCCAGAATTAATTTGTTATGAAGGTCTGCCAACAACGAGCTCGGCAGTTATGCTCAATCAGGCTTTGAATAAGGCCAAATTTTGAAGGGATGCTTAGACAACTCTTGGGAAAGCTCATCCACTACTTTAAAAAACTATTTTGGCCAAAAAGTAGAGGATCCGAAGGAGTCTGGAAGAGGGGGAACTGCTAGAGAGAGTTCCTGGAGGTTAGAAAGGTTCCAATAGTGTGAGGAATTCTTCGAGAGATTGTAAGAGTGGAGGGAAAGTGAGAGATTTCTTCCTCCTTGCTACTTCAAAGAGGTATTTGTGTGTTGTAAAGAAAGGAAGAGATTCAGAGGAACTTCGAGGAGTGTTCTTGGGGAGAAATTTAGAGGTGCTGTAAAGAAAGGAAGAGATTCAGAGGAACTTCGAGGAGTGTTCTTAGGGAGAAATTAGTGATAAGTTATTTACATGTTGTAGTTTGTATGACTTTAATTTTATATATGAATTCTGAGTTTCGTTGTGTTTTCCCCATGAGATCTGAGTTATTTTCTCTGTCTTTCTCCTTGTCTCGAGATTTGTGAAATGATGATTTAAACTGGTGAAGCCATGAAAATGTTTAAGAAATTGTGATGATCTTCTTACTTCGATATTAATTTACTTTCAATCTGGTCAATCGATTTGTTAAAATATGTTGAGTTTTACAAATAAAGTGAAGATTACATCCAAGACCAGGGAGGTCAAAGCCCTTGGAAGTTGGGTGCAAATAAATAAGGAAATAATATTATCAGGCGTAAAATTGGAGATTTTAGAGTGACAGACTAAAATCCCCAATTTGGTCCTATCGTTTGAGTGCTGAAGTGTAGATGTTTGCCCTCAGGTGAGGGGAATGTGGGAGCTCCAAAGTGAGAGTCTGTATCCTCCCAGCCTAGCCACAGATTCATTAAACAAGTGTAAGATTAGTCAATATTCTTTATGCCTGGACCAAAGGGTAAAAAATAGGTATGCTCCTATTTGGCACAATATAATTTGAACTAATTCACTTTATCTATTCACTATAATTTCTTGAAATGGGCACAATATAAATTGAACTAATTCATTTTATCCATTCACTATAATTTCTTGACAAGGAGCATGATGCTTTCTTATATATTGAATATCACATTTAAACCCTCATTAGTATCATTCGTTATTTAATCATAATTAAAATTATATATTTATTGCAATTGCCTATTAGTGACAGATAAGAAAATGTAACTTCGTTGTTGTGATTAAAGTATTACTTTTTCTAAAATTTTAGTTCGTAATTCTAAACCACTCCCTGTGGGATCGATATCTAGGACTCCATTAGAGCCCTATATTACTTGAGCGATACGTATACTTGCATTGATAAGTGTGACTTTACAATTATTGAATATTTATTATGTCCATATTTATCTTATATTTTTAAGCATATATAAAGTCGTTGTCAGCGACGGGATTTCCATTCCAGCGAACGACAACTTCCATAGGACGACCCCCCTAAAATTGTGCCGACATACCTCATGGACAAGATTACCTTTATTTTCTTAGCTCATGTTTTGCCAGCCTCAAGTATCACCTTCTGCATAATGTATGCATACTTTATCTAAACATATATAGTGTAAGATCATTCTCATGTTACTCATCAATCAGGTTTGTGGAACCTACTTAATGAAAATAAGATTAGGTAAAAGAAGTAACAAAATTGAGATGGACCTATCCTAAGGCTAAATTCAGCATGACTCTGGATGGACTTATGCTTGATTAAGAACTAAGGTGTAAAGGATAACATTAATTCTACTACCTTCAACAAAAAAGCTAAAATCCACTCCTAACGAGAAGACTAAGGATTCACTATCTCACATCACACACTCAAATACAAACACATACATAAGCACAACATTTAAATCTTAACAAGCCAAAAAATAACACAAAAACACAATCACAACACACAACATGGGTTGCCTCCCTAGAAATCGCTAGTTTAATATATTCAGCCCCGACGATTTCGGATATTACTTGAGATAATCCAACATCAAAATCTCATTCAAAATTGGTCTTTCCCCTCCTATGTAGGGTTTAAGTCTTTATCCATTTAATTTAAATTATCTCTCGCTTTTAGGTTCTTTTATATCGATGGCTCCAAAAGGATAAACTTTTAATACAGAAAATGGTCCTGACCACCTGCACTTAAGTTTTTCCTAGAAATAATTTTATTCGAGAATTAAATAGCAAAACCTCCTGTCCTTGCTCAAAATCCTTCCTAAGAATGTTCTGATCATACCACTTTTTTATTTTCTCCTTATAGATCATGGTATTTTCATAAGATTTCTTGTCTAATTTCTTCAAGTTCACTTAACTGTTGTAGCCTCTTCTCACCAACTTCTTTCATATTATGAAATAATTAATTTATCACCCAATAAGCTTTATGTTCTAATTCCACTGGTAAGTGAAAAGCTTTTGTAAATTTAAGGCTATATGGTGGCATACCTATTGATGTTTTATATGTCGTTCTATAGGCCATAGTGCATCATCCAGCTTCAGGGACTAATCTTTTTTTTTAGGTTTGACAGTTTATTCTAAGATCCTTTTAATCTCTTAATTGGACACTTCTACCATAACACTAGTCTAAGGATGTTATGTTGTGGCAAACCGATGTTTAAGTCCATATTCAGAAATTAATTACTCATTTTTTTCTATTTATAAAGTGACTCCCTCTATAACTAATGATCGCCTTAGGCATCCCAAATGTGCTAAAGGTATTTCTCTTTAAAATATTCAGCAACACTTTGAGCATCGCATATCGATAGAGACACTGCCTTAATCCATTTTGAGCATAATCTACAACTAGCAAAATGTATAAATTACCAAACGAATGTTTGAAGGGTCCCATAAAATCAAAATCCTAAACATCTAATATTTCAATCTCCAAAGTGAAATTCAAGGGCATTTTATCATGCTTTGAAATATTACCCACTCTTTGACATCGATCACAAGATTTTATATGTATGTTAACATCCTTAAATAGAGTAGGCAATAAAATCCAAGTTGTAAAATCTTAGATTTAGTTCTATAAACTCCAAAATGCCCTCTACATTGAGAATTGTGACACTTCTAAATAATTTTGTCGGTTTCTTCTATGGGTACACACTTTCTTATCAACCAATCCTTACATTTCCTATACAAATATTGTTCATCCCAAAAGTAATATCTAACTTCGTGAAAAACATTCTTTCTTTGATGGTATGACAGACCATAGGGTATAATATTGCTAACTATATAGTTAACTATATCAACATACTACAGAATACTCCATTCATCAATAGTTAAAAAATGCTCATCAGAAAAAATCTCATTAATATCTTCTTCATAAGCAGAAGAATTTTCATGAGTAAGTCTTGATAAATGATTTGTATTTTGATTTTCAGATCCTTTTCAATTTACTTCTTCAATATCAATTTTTTGCATTAAAAGGATTCATCTGATTAATCTGGGATTGGTGTCCTTTTTCGTCATCAAATTTCTAATAGTGTAGTGATTATAATGAACTATTCATTTAGTTTCAGATAGGACTTAAATTTATTAAAAGCGTATACTATTGTCAAATGCTCCTTTTCATTATTGTTGTAATTTATTTGAACTTCATTCAGAGTCTTACTATCATAGTATATATCCTTAAAGACTTTGTCATATCTCTGCCCTAAAACTGCTTCGATTGTGTATTCACTTGCTTCACACATTAATTCAAATGTTTTCGCCCAATTAGATGAAATAATAATAGGTGCAGTGACTAATTTCTCTTTTGGAGTGTTAAATGATTTGAACATTAATGATCAACATTAAATATGACATCTTTTTCTAGGATATGACATAGAGGTTTAGCAATTTTAGAAAAATATCTTATATATCATTTGTAAAATCTAGAATGTCCAAGAGAACTTCAAAATCCTCTCACATTAGTATGTGGTGACAATTTTTCAATTACTTAGACTTAAGCTGGGACTACTTCCATCCATTTCTTAGATTATTATGCCCTCAAAAAATTCCTCGAGGGACCACAAATTGACATTTTTTTAAATTGAAAACAAGATTAGTCTCTTCACAACATCTAAGAACCTTTGAAAGATAATCCAGACATCAATCAAATGTTGGACCAAACACTAAGAAATCATCAATGAAAACTTATATTCCTTTCTCAATCAGGTCGTTGAAAATTGACATCATATAGTGTTGAAATGTTGTTGTTGCGCTACATAACTCAAAGGGCATTTTTGAAAAGTAAAAGTCCCGTAAGGACTTGTGAACGTTGTTTTATCTTAATCCAATGGGGATATTAGTTTTTAATGACACCTCAAATATCCATCTAGGAAGCATAATATGGATGACTAGCTAACAAGTCCAACATCTGATCCAGAAAAGGTAGAGGAAGGTGATCTTCCCTTATGGCTAAATTTAAATTTAGATAATGAATACATTTGTGCCACCCAGTAACATGTATGGTAGGGATTAATTTATTCTTCTCATTAACTAACAATGTTACTCCTCCCTTCTTGGGACATAGTGGATAGGGCACACTCATTCACTATCTAAAATGAGATAGATAATGTCTGCATCTCGCAATTTTAAAATTTTCTTCTTAACAACATCTTTCATCATCGGGTTTAATCTCCTTTGAGGATCTACCTAGGTTTATGATTATCTGCTATTAGGATCCTATGCATACATATAGAAGGACTAATCCCATTAAAATCAGCAATGATCCAACTGAAAGCTTTCTTATAATTCCTTAGAGTTTTCATTAACTTCTCTTCTTGTAAATGATTCAAATTTAAGGATATAATCACATGTAAAGTGGCTAACTTTTCCAAGTAAGCATATTTCAGGTACTTGGGAAGTACCTTCATTTCAAGATTTGGGGGTTCCATAATTGAAGGAACAAGAAGTTTATCATTTTCTGTTGTATCCAAAATCTTGAAATTCTTTTGAACAAATTTTAAATTATCAGTAACTCGGAGAGCAGATTCATCCTGATAGTTAGAAAGTTTTTCCTCGCATAACTCTTGCTCTTCAATTTTACTTTCTTAATTTTCACAGAAATGACTACCACACAAATAATCAATTCAATTTATTTATTAACACTCATCATTATTTTCTTTAGAAGGATATTTCATAGATTTTAAAACATTGAATGTAAGTTCCTGATCATTAAGTCTCATGTTAATTCACCTTTCTGCACATCTATCATTTCCCTTTCAGTGGCTAGAAAAGGTCCACCAAATATGATAGGAATTTCTTTATCTTCTTCAATATCTAAAATAATGAAATCCAGTGGGAAGATAAATTTATCCACTTTGACAAGAACATCTTCTATAACTTTTTTCAGATATATGACCGATTGATTAACCAATGGAAGAGTTACAGTAGTACGCGACACTTCTCCTAGGCGTAACCTTCTGAAAAAGAGATATTGACATAAGGTTTATAATGGCTTTGAGATCACATAAAGCTTTTTTATAAAACGTTTCTCCTATTGCATATGGGATTGCAAAGCTTTCAGGATCCTTTAGCTTTTGAGAAAGCTTCTTGTAAAGGATAGCACTACAATCTTTACTTGGTGCAACAGTCTCATAATCTCCAAACTATCTCTTTTTCTTGAGGATTTCTTTCATGAACTTTACATAACTGGACATTTGCTCGAGAGCCTCAGTAAAAGGTATATTGATCGTTAGCTTCTTCAGAGCTTCTAAAAATCTAAAAAATTGTTGATATAGTTTTTTTTGTTGTAGTCTTTGAGGAAAAGGAGGTGGAGGTCTATTAAGGTTAATCATAGTTAGAAAGACTAATTTCTTTATAACCTTGGAAATATTTTCCAAACATTTTTTCAGTTTCCAGTGTCTTTTTTTCAACTTCAACATCCTTTTGATCAACATCGTTCAATTCTCTTCCAGCCCTTAACTTCACAGCTTTGACATACTGACTACTCTTCTCCTTTTAGTTAATCATGACATTACTTTGAAGAGACCCTTGAAGTTGACTGCTAATTGAGTTAGCAATCTGGCCCAACTAATTCTCAATATTTCTTATATCAAGTAATTGACTCGGCAACTGATCCCCCATTTGCAAAGCAACTTCTTCCAAAGACAATTTCTTCTCCTAAAATTGGGGATTCCAGCTAAATCTAGCAGGATAATTTGGTCTAAATTTAGGATTTCCGTAATTTTTCTAATTCACGATAAGATTTTCTTAATTATTACCCCATTGTTGGTTTCCAACACCAGAATTATTATTTCAGTTAAAGTTTGGGTAGTTCTTTCAACCTTGGTTGTAAATAATTGAATAAGAATTGTTGGGTTGATTGTTTACTGCATTTAGAGTTTTATATGTTGAACTTTTAGAATAAATCAATTGTTCGAATGTTTTTTCCTCAATTACTAGGCCGACTCATCTTGAACTGATCCAAATTCCTGGATATAGCTACAACTTGCGAAGTTAAAATTGCAAGCACATCCTTGTCATGTATTCTAGCTACATTATTTAGGTTTACTCTCTCAATAGGTTATTAAAAATTGTTAGTAGCCATCCTCTCTATTAGCAAATAAGCTTCATCTAACCGCTTCAACATGAACAAGCCACCCGCAGTAACATCGATAATTGATCCAAGGGATCCTACGAACCCATTATAGAAAGTCTGGAAAATCAAACAATCAGGCAAAGCATGACCCAAGCCTCATATATTCATTTACCTTCATATTGATAAAATGAAGTAATGTTATTCCTTAACTTTGCCATTTTTTAAGGTGAAAAAGATTTGGGTAGGAACTTTGGGCTAGTTCATTCCACGTTTTAATAGATCGAGGTGCTAATGAGTTCAACCACATTTTAGCTTTTTCCGTTAAGGAAAAGAAAAAAAATTCTAAGCCTAACAACGTCAGTAGAAACACCATTATAATGAAATGCGTCACAAAGTTTTATAAAACTTGTTAAATGTAGATTTGGATCCTCAGATGAGTTTCCCCCAAATTGGTTGTTCTACACCATTTTGATGATAGCCAACTTAAGTTCAAAAGTGTTGGCTTCTACAACATGAGTTTGAATACTTAAGTGTATTTCATCTGCTGTAGGTTTTGCATAATCCCTTAATGGTCTTTGAGCGTTAAAATGTTCATTAACTGCTTCATTAGTGTCCAAGTTAATGTGTCAGTTATTCATCATTTCCCCATCAAATTTCTTGATTTTTTTTCTAATTTCTAATCTTACTAATATTTTCCTCTAGTTGTGAATTGTAATGTTTAAGTTCTGTTGGACTTGCCCTACAAATTCACTTCTAAAGGTTAACTAATAGGTTTTTATGCAAATAAAAATAAAGATAATATAAAAAGTCTTCCAAATTTAAGTCCTAACAGTTTAATTAAAAATTCTCCTAATTATTCACCATTTTTTCCCCTGGAAATGACCCCAAAAATGCTTGACGGACGGTGTGGATGTGCCACCAATTTAATTGTTTGTGCAAGCGTACGTATCATATGAGTAATAGTGGATTCTTTTGAGTCCAAGTTCTCGACCTCACATGGAATAATGAGAATCTAAAATTGGATAATGTTCTAGTCTACTAAAATTACTTGAGTTACTCATAAATTCTACCGTGATAATCTAAAATTACTCCTAAATAAATTCTAACTACGCTATGTCAATCGGTTGTACCAAATGCTTAAGTTAATTTTCGTTACAATGATAATAATATATTGTATATTTATAAGAAATGTGAAATATGATAGAGTTAATGACAAATAGAAGCATAAATCTTCTTTACCCTCTTCGAGCACATAAAGAAGCTTGTTTAAAGGGACCTTAATTCTTTAAGTCCCACTTTGAATCCAATGAAGTTTTCTCCCTATTTATTTGCATTTCACTATAGTGTACTTCTGCTTCATACCTTATAATTCAACGTGAATTCCTAGTCATTCATTTCATAGCTCTTCTGAGTTCTTATGGGTTCAGAACACATTTTAACAGATCAATTTGCCAAATTGAAAAGTAAACTAAGTGCAGAAGGAAAATCATCACAATTTGGATTATTTCAACATTCAAACCCACATTCTTGTACATCTACTAAATCACCATAAGAAAAAGTAAGAATGTTTACTCATAAAACATGGATAAAACACAATAAGAATGCATTAATAGAAGGAGATTCAACATATAAAACTATTTCATTACAAACCCTAAACACAAAAAATAATTATTTCTCTCCCTCAATTTCTCTTGCAATGGCTCCATTAAAGTTCTTACTTTTCTCCTACAAACTTTTTACCCAAGCACTCACAATCGCAGGAATTCACTCCCCTATACTCGCTTTCACAAGTCTAGAACAAGCATATGAACTCTCATAATAATGGAGAAAAATATCTCCCAAGGCTCTCTCTCTAACCCTAATGATACTCTAGAATTTTTCCTCCAGCTGCCTTTAATAATCCACTCCAATTCTTCTTAATAACTAGCTGAAGATTTCTTTAGTTCACCCAACGAATGCCACAAAAATGTAGCTTAAACCACCCAAGACCGTGCAAAATTTTGTACATGCATATTGGCACCACAAAAATCTGCCTCAATGGCCTTGGCCTTCAGAGCTGAGGCCTTAGCGCTAGTGGTTGTCGCCTAAGCACCATCTTCTCGGATTGCCTTTGCTTGCTGGCGCCTAACTCCACACTAGTATGGCACCATGGCTTTGATTTTTAGGGTTGGGGACTTAACGCCTAGTGGTTGGCGTCCAAGCACCAACCTCTTTGGTTATCATAGCTTGGATGATGCCTAGGCACCCATTATTTGGCGTCATATCCTCAACCTTCACAAATACCTTTTGCTCCAAATCTTATCATTTTTACTCCATGTTTCTTCTACTTCATTCTACTCCTAATACATGTTTTCCATGCACAAAAAACATAAAAATACATTTCTTTAAAAAGCAATTTTATTCAAGAAGATGTGCAAATCATAAATAAATTCATTCAACCTTTACACACATCAGTAACCACCTTAATGATTTGATTGACTTGGCTAATTTTAGTCAAACCCCCCTTTTTTCTTCATTCCAAAGGCATGCTTGCCACTTTTTAGAATGTGTAAGTCTTACTTCTATGAGTTTCACATATAGCGGTCATAAAGATTAGACATCTCTTTCCTTTAACTTAGGATTATCGAGGTTTTCTTTGAAGTGCAATTCACGAATAATTGACAAACATTTTTAGGTCTAGTTGGAGTAGACTAATGACACGCCTAAAAATACTAAATTTTTATATATACATTTGATTCCCATATTTAGTGATATTGCACTTTAAAGAAAGATATTTTCATATTTTTGTTGCAGGTATACTAAGTCTAGGCATTTAGAGCTTAAAAGAAACAAATAGAAAGGAATTTGGAGGAAAAGGGCTACTCTTTGTAAAAGTTGAACTGACATCTAAGCACCTAATCAGGCGCCTAAGAGCCAAAATCCAGAGAAGCTGGCGACTAAGCGCCTGATCAAGCTCCTAAGCTCCATAATCCAAAGAAGGAGGTGCCTGGCCTAATTTTGGCGCCTAGGCTCCAGAAATAATTATTTCTCTAAATGCATTAAATTTAGATGGATTTTTTAAAGGGTATCAAAGGAAAGTCTTTGAAATTCAGCCCTACATTATAAAATAGAGATTTCATGCAGATTCAAGGAGGGGAGCAAAAAAGGTGTAAGGGGTGAGAAAACTTAGGGAAGTTTTTTTCTAAGAGTTGTAAGAGGAGAGGAAAAGTGAGAGATTTCTTCTTCATTAGATTTCTAAGAGAGAATCGAGTGATATTGTATTGAGAGAAAGTGATTCAAAGGACTTCAAAGGATTTGCTTGAGGAGGAAATTGAGATAAGTTTTTTTAGTTTATTTTCAGTTATTGTGTAAACTTGTTTCTATATATATAAATCCATGTTTGTTGTGTTTTCCTCATATATTCTGAGTAGTTGGCTTTGTTCTTCTCCCAACAATGAGATATAGTTATGTGAAGAATCTAAATTGTTTGGAAGTGTTTTAATTTCTTAATTGTTATGATTCAAACTTTGAACTTCATTTATTTATCAAGCTGGCCAATTGATTTGCTAAAATTTGTTGTGAAAACAAACGATCCGAGAGGGTTATGTTTCTTAAAACTTAGTAAGAATCATGAATGAGAATGTAGCCAATGGGGGTGAGTGCAAATAACTAAGAAAATATACTTTGTTGGGCGTAGAATTGGAGATTTTGGGGTGACAGACTATTTGGCATAATACAGTTTAATGACAATTTAGATAATTCACTGAGTATAATCTCTTTGTAAAGGGGGATGATACTTTCTAATATTTGAACCCTTAATTACAAAACTTAGCTTAGTTACATTATATTTAACTTTGAAGCTTAGAGATTAGTGTAGTAAACATAATTTCTATAACTTTTTAATACAAACTTCAACCTGATTTCTTACTTAAGTTTTCTATAGTTTTGATATTGTGTCTCTGTGTTAGTGTTATAAGAATTTCCATCTCCCTGTGGGATCAATACTTAGGACTCCATTAGAGCCCTTTATTACTTGTGCAAAATGTATACTTACATTTGTAACCTAATGGCCATTTAAATTGAATACATACATTACTTCACTGGGAGTGACAACTTTTAAGGATTTAAAAGAGAAACTGATTATACTGAAGAGAAATTTTGTTGTGATTGTCCTGCATATTTCCTAGTCTCGCTATCACGTATGTTAGGGTGTTGAAAAACATTACTAGTATAAAATCGCATCAACTAACTTCATGACCAGGTAGAATTAGGGTCTCTATAGTTTGGGATGATAGATCCATGGAGTTTTGACCCATCTATCTCTACGCGATTAGGATTTCCTTACCTTTTCAATGGTAAACCCTTTAAGCCCAGTCTTTGTTTGACACCTTATTGATGTTGTCTTATCGGCTCTTATTATCGAAAGGTCACCGCTCATTTCTAATATGATGATTTACCTCTGCCCGTATGACCCGTTTAGGTCTTGAAGTATAGGAATGTTCTTGTTGAGACAACTGGATTATTTCCTAGGTCCCTTCTATCGACAAACTACCGTCCATTTGTGGATGTGAGGTATTCACCCTCTCGATTTTGGTTCATTATAGGCTTTAGAAGTAGTGGAATGTTCCTATTTGAGATGACATCGTTCCTTTAATATACTTATTTCATTAGTTATCATAAATTTGAAAGCAAGGCTCCTAATATTGAGAGTTTTCTTGGGTATCTCATATGATGTAATTAACCAAAGGGACATGACACTTATTATAGACATTTTATTTCTCTGGTTGTAAGGGTTACTTTTGTTGGGAACTTTCTCGATGATTTATGGTTCAAGTTGTCTTGATCCGAAATTGTTTGGACATACACTATTGACCTATCTCACAAGGATAACCTTACATAAGTTCTCCATGTTTCTTTCAACTAAATTTGTTCACCTGTTTTCTTCTTATTTTCTCCCTCTTTCGAGTTTCCCTCTTTCTCAGAATCATCTAGATGGTTCAAAAAGTGGGTTATTAGGAAAATAGATTTTTAGTATGATAATTA
The DNA here is from genome assembly GCA_002079205.1 of Phalaenopsis hybrid cultivar. NCBI lineage: Eukaryota > Viridiplantae > Streptophyta > Magnoliopsida > Asparagales > Orchidaceae > Phalaenopsis > Phalaenopsis hybrid cultivar. Next base: position 4,211 of record JXCR01093304.1, on the reverse strand, counting down.
AACAACTTGGCGATTTCAAACTTTTAAAAAAACCAAAACATTTACGTTGTAGTTTTTTTTTTGTTTTAATGGATTATATGAGCATTCTTCAATTTATATAAATTTTAGCTCAAGTATCATTTTATTTGAGCTCATTTTGGGTCACTTATTTTAAAATTATCATTTTGTTATTGAAATTATTATTTTTTTCTCTCATGATTTTCTTCGAATCAACGGGCCACTAAATGAGGTTAAATTTAAGCACAGAGAGATTCAATCAAAGGATTACAATGATACAGACCCATCCATGAAGTTTATTTCAAAAAATAAAGACTCATTCAAAATTTTTATATGGGACCATTTTTATAGAAAGAAATAAGTTCACAACTTTACATAAAAATGGGATTCAGGAATTAACAAACAAGTTTATATACTTCTCAGACGTGATTATGAAGACTATGCAACTGCAAAATGTATTTTTGATTACTAGATTGATCTGTAAAACAAAATTAGAGTTTGTAGAGCATTAAGCATGCATTGAAATTTGAACAAAAAAAATTAATCCAAAAATTATTTAAAATAATTTTCAAACTTGTTTGTATGATTTTTATATATGATAATAAACATCATGAAACCTTTTGAATGAAGCTTGGAGTCCTACACCGTTCCCAAGAGAAGAGACAATAATTTTGGAGTTTATGTTGAATAAGATTAATTTCAGGATTTGGTTAGAATGAGTTAATTTTGGAGTTTATTTTGGTAAATTTCAATTGTTATCAAGTTAAATTTTAGTTTTATCAAATTAAGGCTTAAGTTCAAGATTTATCTCAAGTGAGATAATTAAATACAAGATAGGAAAAATAATTGACTGAGAACTGAGATCAACAACGAATTATTGTTTAAAATAGAAAAAATAGACCATATCTTGCTCAACTTGGTCGATTTGGTTCAATTTTGAAATAATTATTGAGTTTTTTTTAATTATTTTATAAACTTTAAACTTAATTTTTTAATTTTAGATCAATTATGATCCATCTTAAATTAAAAATCATAATATAAAATAAAATTGAAAAGCATTAGGGATAGAAAAAAAAAACCAATTGGAAAGGCAAACATTGAGCACAAAACATGCTTATTTTGGGTTATTTTGAAATTTCTAATTTTGAAGTTATGGTGAAAAAATAAGAAAGAGAAGTAAATTATGATTCTAAAGTTGGAGTTTCATTTCAACAATTTTAATCATAATGCTATGTTTTAATTTCTTAAAGTGAACCAATTAAACCAAATTAAAACTAATGTGATCTAAATCAATTTTGATAAATTTTAAGAATTCAGATTTTACTTTATTTAATGATATGTATACTTATCTGTCCAAACTAATTGATTACAAACCCTTACTTGAAACTTAAATATGTTCGTACAAGTTTATTTGAACATAAATCAATAAATTTTAACTAATGTGATCTAAATCCAAACAACCAAATAATATGAGAGAAATCAATAAAAATCTCAATAAAATAAAAATTATATAGGTTCTTTGTACAATAATACATTGATTTAAATTATTTTTATATCCCTTATAAAATACTTTCTCATTGCTTATTCAACCATTTCTACTAAATTATTATTTGGAGTTTTTCATTCGTTAAACATAAAATGAATTTATAAGATTTTTGGATTAGTTATGATGCTTATTATATGTTATAAATAAGATATGGAACTTTGATTTTTTGGGTGGCCATTCATTTTGTGTTTCATAAGGAGCATAACAAACTTAAAAGGCTTTCAAAGATTGTCCTAGAATTTAAATTATTTCTTACATCAAAGGATAGGAAGGTGTTCAATATCAAAATAATGGGTGATTGAAGTTGATTTATAACAATGTAGTTTGATGGGGGATTAGCAAAATTGGTTGGAGGCATATTATTTCAAGTATGAGGTGTGAAGTAATTGGGAGCAATAACAATAACAACTAAAGCATTTAGCTATAAATATGGGACCTTATAACAATTTTGCCCATTCTTGGTGAAGTTTTCTACGACTCCTCCTTGGATCATGATAGTCTGAGGATGAAGAGAAAGGTGGGAAGTTTTTTGATGGGCATAGTGAACTTCCTTAAAATGTTTATATCATCCAAAATTACAAGTTTTTAATTTAGGAGGAGAAAAGAATGAATTTACTCATTAACACCAATTAAAATCAGCGTTGCAATAGTGATTGTGAAGTTGTCAATAACAAAAGGGTTATTTACCTTGCTAGCATTCTCAACAAAATTGCTTTATTCCAAAAACATAATTGCTATTCTAATGGTTTATTACATAAGGATCTCTCTAAATTCTCACACAAGGGGGTTAGGGGGAGGGGATAAAGGGAAAAGAAAAAGAAAATTTGAAGTCTCATTTGTTTAAGATTAGTGGTGCCATATTTATCAAATAAGGAATACAATTTCAAACCTTATTATAGTCATAAAAAATTACATTACAAATGAATTTTTTTATTCAAGTTTATTTCAGGCTTACTAGAATCTTGACTATTTTACATCAATTTATTGTGTTCTTAGAAGAGGTTATAGAAAGGTCACATACTTATCACATACCACTTCAACTTTAATTGCCAATATTTTTGTGAGCAACATATAAGAAAACTTTTTGAATAAAAATAACATCTCCTCCTTAGTCTTGAAAATTTTATAGGAAGAAGTCATTGATTTTATTTTACTCGCATTAATTAGTACTAATTGAGAGTTCTTTAGAAAAAGAGGGAAAGAACATGCAACAGAGTTATATGGTCTTGTATAATTATATATGTTGATATATATATGGTCTTGTATAATTAGTGCTTAATGCATTTGTAATAAGAGACCATGCAAAAGGAACCGTTTGATGTAAATATTAGGTGAGCACAACTTTATGGAAATTTTTACTATGTAGATGTGGGATAAGTGATGACATGTGCACCTTTGAGATGATTGATACTAAGTCAAGCTTGGCAAGTTAGGTTGGCATTTAGCTCGCCAAGCTAGTCCGACAAGTCAACTTGACAGCTAGTGCAAGAAAACTAACACATTGTCAAGTTAGATTGACATGTCAGTTTGACTTTTACATTCTTATAGTTATGATAAATATCGAGGCTCGCTAAATGGGGTTACCTTGATAAAATTAGTATCTTGGGGATAATTAGACTGACTTGGGCTCAACATGCCTGCTAAACACGAATTTTGACTCATAAATGTTGAACTTTTATATGCACAATAAGATAGAAGTTACTTTTTGTTTTTACTCTCAAATGCTGAATCTCATATTTTGACGACCAAATAAGCTCAAATTATATGAAAGCGATTATATCACATATAAGCAATGCACATTTCAAACACTTTTTTTTTTTTGAAAATAACCCAATTTACAAAATATTTATATTTGGTTGTATTTATTTTTTGCATAATTAATATTTTAGACAAGCGCATTTAAAAAAAAAAATAAAACTAAGATGTAGCGCAATATTTGAAAAACCAAACATAAATACAAATAAAAAATAAAAAAGTAAACAATTATTTTCATAATAAAAAAACTACATAAATCAATTTTTAACAAAGTGCACATGAAATGAAAATATTATGATATTCATCATAAAATAATCTTAACAAAATTCGATAGCAGATATATCATTCAATTTTTTTATATTCACATATCTAACATCTCGTTGATATTTTATTACATTTATACCATCTTAAGTTTTTCCAATCACATAAACAATTAAAAAAAAATTAAAATATATCTTTTCATGTATAGATAATTTTGCATATACATATAAATTAAAATTGAAATATTAAAAAAAATTAAGTACAAAAGAAATGATCGGTTTGTATGTCAATAAATTAAGAGAAAAATTTTTTCCCAAATTAAAATAAGGGTGAGAGTGATTTCTACATCAATGAGTACTCTATTAGGATGGGATTTTGATGGGATATATATAAGCTCGAGCTCATTTTTTTTAAAATAATTCAAGCTCAACTCAAGCTTGATTCGAGCTTTCGAAATTCTATTCGAGGTCAAGCTCATTTATTAATAACATACTTGAGTTTGGCTCGAGCCTTATTCAAATTCAGTTGCATCAATCATCTCAAGTAGATAGCATGCATGAAAAAATGATTTTCTTTTGTTTCACTTTTTCCCATAGTGATATCCCATGTGGAGGCATTTAAACACTTGCCCTCTTAGTGAGATATATTGCTT
>JXCR01093293.1:0-13048 GCA_002079205.1 Phalaenopsis hybrid cultivar | reverse complement strand
TTGGTATTACCTTCTTTTGCAACTCTGTTACATTTATATGATTATGACTATAAGGAAATGTCCTCAAGATTTTAAAGACTTTTAAGTTCACTTAGCCTTTAGCTATCACTTCAACTATTGAATTTTTAATGCATAATAAAAAAACCCTGTAGGGAGTTTTGTTCCAAACAAAAAATGATTACAAAAATATGCAAGAGGTCCCCACTCCCCACCAATAATCCCAAAGCAGACAAACAAACTAATTAAACCAAGTCTTGCAAACACAATAAATAAAGATCTCCAGGTAATCATCTAGAAATGTGAACAAAATTGAGTTTAGCCCCCACTCAAGCTGACCAAATAGTAGCACCAATCCCTTCTCTTTTAGTATATGACAAACAAATATCCAAATGTTTAGTTATCTCTATGATTCTTCTCATTTGCAAAAGAATGCTCCAATGACAATCCACCTTATTCCTGCAGCAATTCCACAACGTTAAAGAATCTAACTCCAAAATAACGTACCTCCAACCAAAACATTTAGCAATCAACAATGCTCTGCCTCTATGCCCAACAGAGACACAAGTACAAAAGAAGCCACAAACTAGCAAACAACAACTCCCAAACTATCTCCACAAATACCACCTACACCAGTAGCATTAGCTTTCCAGTTTCCATCCTTAAAACTGAAAATTTACCATGCAATTTTGGAGGGAAAAAGTTCCTGAATTTCTACTAAGATGATGAACTCTTTTTTTTTTTTTTAAAAAAAAAAAGAAGTTTAGACTTGGCATGTGGCTTCACTACAGAAAAATGGTTATCAACATTCTCAACCTCTATGGAATCATGCTAGTATAGATCATGACAACATTATTTGTGGGTAATAAATTTGTATTTTTTCATTTAAGGGAGAAAAGTATTAATGAAACTTTATTTTTTATGCATACATCTTCTATAAAATTTTAAACAATCTTATCTCTTAAAATTATGTGTGAATGATTTGGCCATGTGAATAAGATCAAAGAAATAACCCTTTTTTGGTTGGATATAAGGTCGTTCGTCAAAATAAGGATAACTTAGTTTATTTGGAGAAGCTAGATATTTTAATCCTCATGATTAACAAATAATTAATATTAATCAAGATGAAAGACACAAATTTTAATGAGAAATTTTCTACATTGCTTAAAATTATGAGGAGCTCTTTTCATGGAATGATGCACAATACTCAAATTTCTTTTTCAATTTCTATGCAATAAGTACTTCGTTCATTTTATAAATATTTTTTATTAAATTAACTTTTCACTTATGAAATTTTTTATGAATAAAAAATTGATTTATTTTTGAAAGAAGAAATTAAACAAAGTGCATGATGCTCAAAATTGTTGCGAAGCAACTTAGTCAATCATATAAATGTTTATGTCCATCAAATAATATCAAATAAAAAAAATCCTAAATCCTAATGAAAGAAGAAGAAATCAAACTAAGTTTTTGTGAAGTTTCGCAGATATGGATGGTTCATACTCCTATGACACTGGGTAAATGGTTTCTTACAGTTTTCCCATGTAACCCCACACTATTTTTGACAACCAGGGACAAACGTTTCTCATTAGCATATGTCTAGGTAATAAGAAGAATAAAAAACTCTATAAAGTTAACTTTTTGTTAACCATACAATGTTTCCTGTGATTCTTCAGATCTCTATTTTAGGTTTCATAACCTAATGATAATATGCCTATTTCACTAGGTTTTTGTGGTTAACTTACCAGTTACTCTAGGTGATGAGCAGAAGCCATAGATCACAAGTGATTTTAACATTATATCATGTCCGAATCAAAATAAATTAAGATTGAAAAGTTAACACATCAACATATGAAATTTATGCAAGAAAAAACATCAATGGAAAAAAATTCAGAGAATAAACGATGAGAAAACCACATGTCTTACATCATCGGAGCATTAATTAAAGTCAATCATAATGCATGAGAAAATAAATAACAAAAAATTTTATTACAGGCATAATAAAGGTTGCAGTACAAGAGGTCTTGAACACTCATGAAATATTCATTGCTTAAATAATCGTTAATATCTATTTTGAAGCATTCATCATCTCTTCCTTTTGCCGGTTATCTCATTGATTTTGCAATATTAAATGTAACTTCTTGATCACTGACTCACACTATTAAATCTTCTTTCTACACATCTAGCAAAGCCCTTCCAATATCAAGAAAGGGTCTTCCTAAAATGATAGGAATTTATTTATCTTCCTCCATATCCATTACGATAAAATCTGTAGAAAGATAAATTTATCAAGTTTTACCAAAACATCTTCTATAACTCCTTTAGGATAGGTAATTGAATGATCAACTAACTGAAAAGTTACAGTAGTAAGTAAACTTTTTCCTAAACCCAACCTTTTGAAAATTGATAGAGACTAAAGATTAATATTAACTCCCAAATCACATGAAGCTTTTCTAAAAATTCTTTCGCCAATAGCACAAGGAATAGTAAAACTACCAAGATCTCTAAGTTTTTCAGAAAGCTTTTTCTGAATCATTGCGCTACACTCCTCACTAAGTACAACTGCCTCATTTTTTGTAAACTTCCTTTTTTATTAAGTTAACCATCGTAAACTTCACATAGCTTGACATTTTTCCCAGAGCTTTAATAAATGGATTGTTTATTGTCAATTTCCTCAATATTTCAAAAAAATTGGTAAATTGGTTATCTCTGTTATACTCCATCAATCTTTGAGGAAATGGAGGTGGTGGTTTTTCTACAGTAATTTTCATTGGTTTAATAGGATATTCTGACTCAAGATGAAAATCTTCGCTAAACTTTTCATTTTCCACTCCTTTTTTTTTCAACTTCAATCACTTTTTGAACTTTTGTTTCTAATTCTTTTCCACTTCTTAGTTGAATAACCTTGATTTGCTTTTTTTTCTGATCTTTAGGTTTAACTTCAACATTACTAGGTAAAGTTCTTGGAGGTCTATTGCTTAGTGCAGTAGCAATACATCCCAACTGATTTTCCATGTTTCTAATTGTAGCTTCTTGACTTTGTAATTGTGCTCCTTGAATTTGTAATTGTGCTCCTTGACTTTAAAATTAACTATTATTTGCAATATTTATTCTTCCATTGATAGTTTCTTCTCCTTACTCTGTGAATTACTATTAAAACCTGGAGGGTAAAAATGTTTAAAGTTAGAATTTCCCTAATTATTGGAATTTCACAATAGGTTTGGAGGGTTGCTCCTTGTAGATTTACAAAATTAGAGTTATTGTTACTCCAACTAAAATTAGGGTAATTTTTCCAACTAGGATTATAATAATTGGAATAAGGATTATTGGATCGGTTGTTTATTTCATTTAAACTTTTATATGAAGATTGAGAATCTATCATTTGTCCCAATGAATTTTCCCAAAGAACAGGAGGTTCCTGAGAATAATTCATTCCATAATTTATCCTCTTTGATATTGCAGCAAATTGAGGAGCAAACATAGACATTGCATCAGAATCATGAATACTAGCTACTATTTTTAGAGTTACCCTTTCAGAGGGTCATTGAAAATTATTAGTAGCCATCACTTCAATTAAGGAATATGCTTCATCAAATGATTTTGACATTAATGATCCACCAACAACAGCGATAATTATAGATTTAAGAGATCCAACCAATTCATTATAAATATTTTGAATTATTAACCAATCTAGTAATGCTTGGTGTGGACACTTCCTAAGGAGATCTTTAAATCATTCTCAAGTTTCATAAATTGATTCTCCTTCAAAGTGACAAAAACATGTGATATCATTTCTAAGCTTACCAATTTATTATGGTGGGAAATAATTAGATAAAAATTTCTGTGATAAATCTCCCCAAGTTCTGATAGATCCAGGTGCTAACAAGTTTAACCACATCTTAACTTTATCCCTTAATGAAAAAGGAAAAGTCTAAGTCTGAAGCATCATTCGACACTCCATCATATTTAAATATAGCACATAATTCTATAAAACTAGCAAGGTGTAAGTTAAGATCTTCAGTCGGAGTTCCCCCAAACTGATTATTTTGTACAATTTGCATAATAACAGGTTTAGGCTCAAATGAATTAGCAGCTACAACATGACTTTGTATACTCAAATGAATTTCATTTGTTGTAGGATTAACATAATCTCTTAAAAGTCTCTCATGATGTTCATTTTTAATTCCAAGATTATTTAAGTTCTTAGTTATTTTTTTCAAAATTTTTAACTCTTTTTGTTGTTTTTAAATTCTCTAATATTTCTTTCTAAATCTAAATCGTAAGGTACAAGACCTTTAGATCTTAAACTATTCATACACAAACACAATAAGCAATTAAAATAAGCAAACACACTAAAATATAAAAATATTAAATAAACTACAAAAAGTTTTTCAGTTCAAATAAAGTCTTCTAAATTATAAAGTAATTTATCATTACTCTCTAACAACGACGCCAAAAACTCGGTGCGTGGTTTTTGTGGTGCGTTGTAATATCTTTTAATTCTACAATACACACACGTCAACACAAAGATTAAATATGCAGTTCAATCATAATAAAAATCAATTCAATATAAGTAGTTTTGTATATTAAAATCCTTAAACTTCCAAACCACAATAATAACGTAAGTATACGTATCGCTCAACTAATAAAGGGCTCTAATGGAGTCCTAAGTATCAATCCCACAGGGAGTTGGAAATTCTTATAATTATAACGTCAAACACAATATTCAAACTAAAAAAACTTAAGTAAGAAAAACAAATCTAAAGTAAATTTAATGTACACTAAATGAAATGCAGTTAAAAGAACAAAGTTAACTAAACTATTTTCTAAAATTCAAAGTTAAACTTACTAAGACTGAACAAATTTTTGAAATAAAGAGTTCAAATTTAAGAAAACATGATTCCCCTTTACAACAAGTTTATGAATTGTGAAGTAATTAAAATCATTTAAAATATTTATATAAAATTGTATTGTGCCAAATAGGAGCAATCCTAATCTTTAACCTCTGAGAGTGCATATAAAACATTGGCTAATCCATATTTTGGTCCTTAAATTTGTGGTTAGGTTGAGATAATACTGGCTACCACTCCAGAGCTCCCACTTCTCCCTTGCCTGAGGGCTAACAATCTCGCTTTAATTTCTATGAAACTAGACCAAATTGGTGATTTTAGTCTGTCACCCTAAAATCTCTAATTCTGCGCCCGTCAAAGTATATTTCTCAATTTATTTGCACCCAACCCCATGGACTACATTCTCACCAATGAAATTGAATGTAACTGTTACCTTGTTGTAGAAAGCATAGCACTTTCATATCTTATGTTTTTTAAAAAATTTAATATTTAAATTATCCAGATTGAAAATTAAATGAAGATCAAAGTTTAAATCATCACAATTTATTGACATTTAAAACCTTACATAATAAAATTAATTCTTCACAAAATCATATCTCATTATTCGGAGAAGGATAGAGAAGACTACATAGAATTCATGAAAAGGATACGACAAAACATAGATTTTATATATAAAAATAAGTTTACAAAATAAAGAAAGGAAAGAACACAACTTATCTAACACTCCTTAAGCAAATCCCTTGAAGTTCCCTTTAAGCACTTTCTCTTTTTACAATTACACTCAATCCTCTCTTAGAAATGTAATGAAGAAGAAATCTCTCACATTCCCTCTCCTCTTACAACACTAGAAGAAAATCCTCTCTTCTTCCACAACTCTCTCTCATGCCACCCTTAGACTTCTCCTCCAAAATTTCTCTCAAGGCTCCCTAGACTCTTCGCTTAATTTGGGCACCAACCTTCCTTTCAAAAAAAAGTTCAAAATCCCCTCATTTTTTCACAAAAGGCACACCTCTTCACATCAAGTGACAAGTCCCTTCATATAAGAGACATATCTCTTCATTCAAGAACTTTTCCAAACTGTCTAGATGCATTAAATCACTCCATGGGACGTTTAAATTGACTGGAGCCTTCTATAATCGCTAAAAAATAGTCAATAACCATCTTACTCCGTCTAAATTTGTCTCTGGTGCCTCTGACGCCAGTGTATTGAAGTTTGGTGCTATTCTCTGGATTCTAGCACCTTTGGCATCGCTTATTTGTAAAATGGCACCTCTAATGCCAGTTTCTGGTGCCTCTAGCTCCAACTCTCTATATAATGGTGCCTCTGGCACCAATTTTGGCACCTCTGGTGCCATAATGCGGAAAAAGCTTTATTTTTACTCTAAATTTCATCTTTTTTGCTCCTTTTTTCTCAAAATGCCTAAAATCAATATACTTGCAACGAAACATGAAAGTACCATTCTTTAAAGTGAAATATTACTAAATTTAAGCATAAAAAATATATATAAATTATACATTTCCAGTCCATAGCAATACCACACACTCCTCTCGGTTTAATATAAGCTCTCTCAACTCTAATCTCATATAAGGCAATCACCTCACCACTCAAAGTCCTAAGTTCTCATAAGAAAGTCTAAAAAAATAAGCTTGAGAATGAAAAGAGAAAGAAAAAAAAACCCCTAAAAGTTCTCTTCTTCAAGGAAGAAGAAGTGAGCTTTAGGGTTTAGACTCAAATCTTTAAATCAATATTAGCAAGCCTCTAAAGTCTAACCCAAGATGTCTTAATTCATGCCTTAGCAAAACTTATACATCAGAGGTCCCAAAAAGGCATAAAATATTTTCCAAAATTAATTATGGTCATCCCGGGGCGTGACTGTTGATCTTATTTTGGTGAGGACTAGTTTCCCTCATTGAACTTAGGATCTAGCTATAGGACCTTCCTTTTGACTATCTTAGAAGACTAGTAATGGGACCCACCTCACTTAAAAATTATAGCCACCTCTTGAATCTTTTATGAAGTCTCACATGGGTGGTCTTAAACCCTCAACACTTAGGTTAGTTGAGGCCAACATGATGAAGCTCAAAGAAGAGTCCCCATAGGACCATGAGGCCCTAGAAAATCCTCTTTTGACTTGGCCACTCACCTGACTCACACATGCACTACACTCATACTCCTCACTTACACATTAACATCACCACGTCCACCATACCATTTTCACCACTTTACATCACAACACCTCACACTCTATCACTACTTTCGCAGCCCTAATCCACCCAAAATCCAAAATTGCCAAATTCTTCAAAAAATTTCCTTAAGATTACCAAAAATTCTTAAATTGCCCAATTTCTACCTAAATCCTCTCCAAATACACAAAAATTCAATACAATCCCACCAAATCTCATGTGCAAATTCAAAACTATCCAAATTCAAATCCAAATTCAACCCAAGTCCATTTTAACCTCAAAATTCATCAAAATTGAACTTGCATGCCAAATTCAATTTCACCAAGCTAATGCCCCAAATTTCATCATGATGATTTCTAAACTTCACTAAGCCTATGATCAATTCATAATGACAGTAAATCCATGTCCAAATACTAAGCCAACCATGCCTAATTTCAAAAGCTAACTAATCCAAGCACAATTTCCAAATCTTCCTAAATTCAAACCCACATAAATCAACCTTCCCATGATCAATTTGATTGAACCTAAAACCCAAAATTCCACGATTAACCAACCAAAATTTAAAATTCATGAAGAGCCTTTCAACACTTAAAATCCTCTCCCACCTTATTTAATGCAAGACATGAGGACCATGCTTGAGCCATAGGCAAAACAAGTGGCTTCATCTAAGTTAAAAGGAAGCACATGAAGCCATGCACAAGACTCATGTGAGCCACCATACTAATTATGGTTAAAGGAGGAATCGCTTTCAAACTGCTATCTAATCACTTTACATACTCATGCTTCACTCTAACCCATAATTAAGCCCTAACTTCTATGATGTCAACTTAAAACACAAAAATCCAAATGTTTACCACCTGATCAAGTCATCATGGGGACTGAGCCAAGCTTATTTTCATGAATCAATCCCAAGTAAAACTCAATTTGGCCCAAACCCCTTTCCATTTAATTCAACACACTTACCCATGCTTGGACCCAATTGACTTAACCTTTCTCCATTCCTCAACTCCCACAGTCAAATGGTGACCATTTATGGCCTAGCTAGCCACCATGACCGACGGTAGGCCTAAACCCAAGAGCCACCTATGGAACCTAACCCAAAATTTTACCCATCAAATGTTGATCACCTCAATGGGACTTTTTTCACTATATTTTCTCCACCTAAGTGCCACCTCAAATCCCTTGACTTGGCAAATTGATCACCATGGCCAGCTATATATAAATTGACCACCCATCACAACCAAATAGGGAGGTATGCACAAACCTTGGGGAAACTCTACCAAATTGCTCCTAAACCTCATTTCACTCATATGAAACTCATCCACGCCACTCCTAGACTTTCTTCCCCACTAAGAAACCTTAATTTTCCAGCTAAAAATCAATACTTTTTTTTGGAAATTTAATCAACTCCACAAAAACTCTAAATTTATTCTTCCAAAAGCTTCCTCATACTCTAAAATCACTTCCCCAATCTAAATCCCCCTCTCCTGTGGCCTCTAACCTAATGATAAACCAAACCCAATCCACCATTTGATCTATGTCATTCTTAGACCCAACCCCAAAGGAATCTAAGACTTGGATGAGGTTCTTGGGGTCAAGGCAAGTCCTCTCAACCAACCTAACTGAGGTCTCACCTCACGGGAAATGGTATAAGCTCAAAATCCCTTATTTTGTCTTGGTTTTGATCTTTTATGAGGAGAATGAATCCAGCTAGATTTATAGATATGTTTTTCTTACCTAAATGAAGCTATAGGAAATAACTGCACCAAATTTGGTTAATTATTAAGGGAGATCTTAGCTCTAGAGTGTGGATGGTTATCAAGTTATGATTCATTTAGGATGATGACCAAACACCATCCATTTTTAAGTATTTAAAATGGATGGCGTAGATCAATTCAAACGATGGGTTGATGTGATACAAGACCATAGACCGTGGGTGATGCGACAAGATACGTGAAAAGTGCAACCAATGGGGAGGCTCCATGCAGTAGTTCAAAGACGTTGAGGATGAGTCAATTGCCACGTGGTTAAGTAAGAAAATATGAGATTTTTTATTTAGTTAATATAGAAAATTAGATACACCTTTAAAAAATCACATCTTGGTGTATAAAAGTCAGAAAAAAAATACCCCTGTACTCAATAAATAGAGAATACTTTACTGAATAAAAAATTTTTAAAAATTATTTTATATTTAATTTTTAATTAATTTAATACTCTAGAGACCATTTTAATCATAAAAAAATAAATATTAATACCATGGCAAGAAATTTTCAGCGCTTATTATTCATGAGCCTAGGGATGTTTTTTGATTTTTTTTAAGGTCATTGAATACCTCTAGCACCAAAAGTCCTAATTTTCTATTATGATTATTTCTATTTAATTAAAATAGTTACAAAAAATAAAATATAAGTAAAAAAAATATGAAATAATGTTTAATGGGTTCATTGAAGTTAGAGAGATTAAAAAAAATAAAAGTTGATTTTAAAAGTAAGAATGTTGTTTTTAATATTTGTCTTATAAAAAAAATTAAAAAATTATAAAATTAAAATATAATTAAAAAGTTTTTGAAAATGGTCCTGATTTGTCATCTGACCCTAAATGACATCATAAAATTGTTTCAAAGACAGAGAACATATTTTGGGTAGTTAAATTAATTTTCATTAAAAATTTATAATTATGGATTTGAGTAATTACAAAAATAATTTGAAATAAAAAAGACCAATTCACCTCTGATGTCTTAATTAGCCCATGGGTAAGTGGTTAGCCAAGTTTCACAATTATTGGAGCCTTAATGTAAGAATTATAAGGTGAGTAACTTTAGGGATATAGTTCTAAATTTGGAAATTCATACTCTAGTCTCCCATTAAAATAATTTTTAGGGTAGACCAGAGGGAAACACATAAAATCTTAAATGGTGAATTCACTTAAGTGATTGCGACATGAAGGGAAATTAGGGTAGTAACATGATCATGGTCTTTTCTAAAAAAAGAGTAAAATTATAAATATTTATGTTATTGGGTATAGGTAGATGTAAATATTTGGATGACCAAATGGTGAGGGGTGATGGATTGGAAGTCTCATAATTCGCTGACTGTAACCCCAAATTTTGGTTGGAGAGAGTTCATTAATCCTTTGATAAAAATCAAGCACATTTACATAATTTTCAAATCTACAAAATTTTCCCCCTAAGCATTAAAGAAGCTTTGTAGTGCGTCAAGTTTAACTTAGAAACATTAAGGAGCAATTAAAGAAAAATATAAGTGACAATGAAGCATCTTGAAGTACCACAAACTCAAGTTCAACTGGAGGATAAAAATATGGAGTTACCAAATATTTATAAACACACCCTTACGAGTTTCACTTGTATAAATTTTACAATAAGGATATAAATTGACCATTTTCCTCACTCATGGGATAATTAAAACATCAAAAAGATTACACTGAGCACAATTTAAAGTGTAATAACATAACTCCTTATACAATTGGGCCGATCAACTCAACAATATAACAAGGCCAAATGAACTTGTACTATTCCAAGAGACTTTAAAGCTATCTAGAGTCACTCTTCGACTGCTTTTACAAGATTTTGGACATTCCATATGAAATTTGGAATTTTTATAATTTGTTGAGGAAAATCATCATCAAAACATAAGAACTCACTGAGATATGATTTGGACCCCGTCAAATTAAAACATATTAATGAGAATTATCCCACTGCAACAAAATCTACATTAGTACCCAATGCTCAAGGGCACGAGAGTTCGATATAGTGCTTAAACCCTTTTAAGTAATTGGGGATATTTAAAATTTGGCCACATAAAGATCATTAGGCTGATGTAAGTTAGAGGTTAGGAGAATGGTTTTGTATCTCCTAAACCAGATGGTCTCATCAGGGTGCTAGATTAATACCACTATTCACCATATCTGGTAAAGAGTTTCCCTTTCTCTCATCGATTGCTCACAGCTCTGACCGAACAGTGTGAATGACTCGTGATTTGAAAAAATAGATATAGTAAAAATCATATAAAATAAATATAATTTTGGGTGAAACCCATATCTAAATCAAAATTATTTATCTACATGAAAAATTAAGAACATTTTTTTTTTGAGTGTAGCCTTTTGGCAAGATCCTTTGTCGATCACACAAACCAAGTTGCATGTCACCTTCCCTTTATTGTCTTGCTGGTAGCCTTTTACCTATGTTAGGTCTCACATACATAATGTTGATGGATTCTTACTGATGTCCCTCGACAAATTGTAGGGCTTCGGTCCTGATTCTGGTTCACCCCAAAACTTGAAATTCTTACATTTAGGTATGTTCTTTTATATGTGCCATTCAACTTGTTTTAAGTACTCATGTTTCCTCATATTTTGTTTAATTTATATATATTTACATGTTATATTTATAATGCTAACTTTTTAGCAGTAGCTTCAGAGGTGACAGGTGATAAACTTCCCAATTCAGGTGCACTTTTACACTGGAGTTTCACGGAAGTATATGTTTCATATCAGTAATATCAGACTTATGAGTCCGGAATATCAATCCCACGATAAGTGAGGCAGTTAAACTTAAGAGAAGTTCTTGCTTACTAGGTTTAGTTCACAACCTGTATATAAAGTTAATTTTTGTATGATTACTAGTCCTACCAAATTATCACTAATCTTACTGGTTTACTCGTAAAGCAACTATAATAAATATTATTAAACTGATATAAAACTACCCTCTCTTGCAATGATCTAAGTGGTGCACATGACACGATACTTTGAATTTAAAATGTGGCTGCTAACAAATAGAAGCAATTCTATTCTTTAGCCTCTCCTAAATGGATAAAGACGTTTGGTTAAACTTATTTTAATTCCTTAAATTCTAGTTTGAATTGGTTAAACATTTTTTCCCTATCTATTTGCATCACCCTATGGTTTAATTTTCCATCACCCACTAGTTTGATGCGAATACTCTAATTGTACCTCCATGGCACTCCAGAGGCATTATGGATTGCACAAAATTTTAGGTAATCACTTGGCCAAAATGAAAAGTAAATTAGGTTTTGAAGAATACTAAACATATTAAAAAGTAAAAACTAATTTTAAAACATTCTACAATTCCTGTAGAACTTAATTATTCATCATAAGAAAAAGGTAAAAAGGATCTACTAATGATGCATGAATGAAACAATACAAGCTATCCTTTTAGATAAAGCAAATCCACTAGAATTGTGTTTACAAATAATACAAGATGAAATAGAACACAATACTTAGATTTTACCTTGTAAATGATATGAAAATTCATTAACAAATGATCTCTGTATACTTACTGCAATGTTGAGTTCTTCCCTTATAATCACACGCCTCTCAATCTTCACCAATATCTCAAAACAATAATAAGAAAATACAAATTACCACCAAAAGAACTCCTAAAGATTTCCCTTAGGATTTCTGTAACACTTATCCTTCTTCCCTTCTCTTCTTATCCTCTTTTTCATCTCCAAATAAGTCCATATAACCCCCTCAAACTCCTTGAATCGTATGAAAAAATTACAGAAAACTACTCGAGGAACTTTAGGCACCTAGGCGCCACAGCGATGGTGCCAAAAGACTAAACTCTATTTCTTGGTCGTTTGGGTTTTGGTGCCTAGGCGCCACAGGGATGGTGCCTAGGTGCCAGATCTCTAGCTTGCCTTTAGCTCCTTTTGATCTTTGCTTTACTCTATTTCTTCTCCACTTTGTTCCAATTCTATTACCTGTTGTAACTATAAGAAAAACATAAAATACCCTTTTTAAAGTGCATTTTCAACATAAACAGATGCAAAAGTCAAAGAAAATTAAGCATGCTTTAAGCCATATCAAAATCCCTCAAACTTAAATGTTACTTGCCCTTAAGTAACACTAGAATTTTTAAAATAAATTTTACTAATTTGAGGGAATGAACTTCATTAAATTTATCCACATTTTTGCTCCAGGAAATACATAAAGTAAATTTAAATTAATTCTATCAAACTAGTCTATCCTTAGGGTAT
>JXCR01093280.1:0-11497 GCA_002079205.1 Phalaenopsis hybrid cultivar | reverse complement strand
CTTTATTAGTTTATCTGTATTTATTTTTTGAAGTTCTAACCCCTCCGTTTACAATACTCCTTTAAGTTTAATTTTGCTTTGACGTTATCGTTTGCTTTGCCTTTGATATACTCTACAATATTGAAATTATTATAACAAAAAATCTTCTGATGCATCAAGATTATGATAATCAGATTGATCCTCAAGTACGAAATATCCCAAATATTTTGTTATGTCCAATTATGTGTAACATCGAAATTTGAAAGACGATTTGAAGCTAGTTATGATCTCTCAGTGAATTTTCATACTTTAATGATCATTTATCATAAATTGACTCCAGTTATCCTTGGCGGTGGACTTGATCTTTCACCTCAATTTCTGAAAAATGTATCTCTAATCCTTTTGCATAGGCGTTTGTGGGCTAAAAACATTTGATAGCAATCGAAACAGGATTTTTTTCTTCCATGCTTCAAAGTGAATGCATTAAATACATTCATGGAGTAAGAACAAACAAATTTTTCAGTTGTACTCCAACCATATACAATCCCATATGCTATAAAATTACTAATTATCCACATAAGAACAACTTTAAGTTGAAAACTGTTCCATAACAATATCATAAGTCAGTACATCTGTTTCCTATAATATTTTGAAGCTCATCCATCAGATGTTGTAAGTAGACGTCAATTTTACCTTTTGGGCTGTAGACCTGGTATGATCAACATCAGAAATAAGAATGACAGGGTCATACATATATTAAAGGGCACTGACTGACATGAATAAGGTGTTGTAGCATGACTGTATAGTGTGATGTGAACATGTATGAACATATGATAAGTCTAACATTGTATGGTTCAGCTGCAAAGATGGGATAACTGCGAACAAAGTGTTTTCAAGCTTGACTAGTTGACGAATGACTTATAGAATTAATATAAAAAAAATTGATACTGTGTCATATCATGTGAGGAGATGTACGCATAAAAGAGAAGTTGTTGAAGCTGAGGCATGAGCGAANATATATATATATATATAACTCTTTTGTTGCTACTCATATTCAGGAAGAATCAGGTGCAGAGGAGCATTTCATAGTTTACATGCACTAGAACCTATCGTTGTTGCAACGGTTGACAATCTTTCTATTGCAGTTCTACCACCTCGCCTCATAAGAACGAGCAAATCGTTACTGTTAGTCAGGCGCAAAGGGCTCATCAACTTATATATGCCTGACAATCTGTTGACCAACACATTGATCCGATGAGTTAGTCTTCGGATGAGGAATGATAGGTTTACACATTCAAGAGGAGGAAGAAGAATGAAGGCCTACTTAAACTCAGGAATTTAATGGATGATACATTGGTTACTTTGGGTAATGACACACAACTCACTAATTTGTTAGTTGGCTTCCTTCCTAGAACTAGAGGCAGGGCAAGATTAAATTGGGTGTTCCTAACAACTTGGTTTGGTTTTTCAGGCTTTCATGTATCTTTTCTTTTTTTAGATTTTTGTGTGTTGTATCGTGTGAGTAGGGTGCTTTTTTGGGCTACTCATACAACATATCTGTAGCTTTTCTATTTTAATATATTAGCCCTTGGGCTTTGACAACATATATATAAAAAAATACGCTTTTGCCCCATTTGTTTGAGCCTATCAGTATCACAAAATCTGCATTTCATCCCCACTGCATTAATCTTGTAAAATAACATGCAACTGTTAACATAACAATTTATCTTTTTCAGATAGTGATCTTAACTTCAACACTTTTTGGTTCTATATAAATCATTTAGAATTAAATTCTCTGTAGGATTAGTCTTCTTTAATAATGTTGTTTTATGATTGAAACATTCTCTGGATATGTTGAAATCAAATTTCATGCTCAACATTTTCAGTGATATCAATAACTTCTTATGAATAGTGCAACCTTCTCACAAAGTTTGTTGTGCAACATTTAATAAGTCATAGAATTATTGTGCTTCACTATTCAGTGTTTTATCATCATCAGAAACACTTTCAATAAAATGAGCTATGTGAGTTCCATCAATCATTTTCTCATATACTCTATATCGTGTTCTGTTTGAGGGGTATAACTTATGGGGCACTAGCATGAGCGTACTGAACATCTGGTTCAAACTCACTATATGAAGTCTAGTACCAATAATTGGGTTTAAATCCCCAACAGTATAGATCCTACTTCACTTCTTCAAGTGTCAAGTATGCTTGATTCTTACGTTTTGCACAGAGACATTGGAACTTGCTTTCTGAAAGGTAAACAGGCAATTGCGATGCCACCTGCACAAATTCCTCAACATGATTCAAGTGCTCGTCGGTGAGTCCTTTTGTTCCTGAATAAATCTGTTTGACATCCATGATCTCAAATTTTGAATATTCGTCTGTAACATATATATAGATTTATACATTTAGATAATAGTCGTACAAACGACACCAATCTCATTATTATATACATACAAACTCACTAAGTGGGGTTGGCCAATTGAATCTTTTTTCTCCATTATGTCCTATTGAGTGTCATATTTGTCATTTAATTCTAATAGATTAAGAACATTTTTTATACAATATGCCTTGGTCTTTTTAGAGCATTGCAATATTTATCTCCATCTTATAAATTTTTCCTTTATGTTTAAGCGATACTTTTCTTTCACACAAGAGACTTTATGATTCCTCCATTTCAACCATCCAACTTGAATTATGCTAATAATTAACATCCCCATTTATTTGGCTCTTCATCGCCTATAAGGATTTCAAGAGTAAAC
Organism: Phalaenopsis hybrid cultivar; assembly: GCA_002079205.1. Classification (NCBI taxonomy): domain Eukaryota; kingdom Viridiplantae; phylum Streptophyta; class Magnoliopsida; order Asparagales; family Orchidaceae; genus Phalaenopsis; species Phalaenopsis hybrid cultivar. Next base: position 8,750 of record JXCR01093280.1, on the reverse strand, counting down.
TTGCTAGTCTCGAGATCCACTTCGCTTCGATGTTGGAGGTTGAGCAACTCCTGCCCCACACTTAAGACGATCGGGAGCAGCAGTTCCAGAACTGCTCCAAATTCCCGTTAATGGCAATGATCACTCCATCGCCCTAAAACTTCACTACAACATGTTATGTTGGGACAGGACCCTGAAGATTGCATTATAGATAAATGGCAAATCAACCACCGAAAAGTCCTCCTTAAAGGTGAACTGCTTCTCACCTTTTGCCCAAGTGACTGCTTGTGCAATTAGTTCTAGTACTTCCTTTCACCCAAGGAGTAATTTGGTTGGTGGAGTCTTTTGGTCATCCTTGAGTCTCATCTTGTCAAATATTAACTTTAACAAAATGTTCACAGAGTTATCAATGTTGACGAAAATATTACCTATCTGATAGTTGCTTATCATTGGTGTAATGACGATAACATCGTTGCAAGGGTTCATCTGAGGGATTTGATCCATATTGATGAAAATGATACGTGGATGGGTGCTACACTTCGGAGCAAAAGTGGCTGCACATAGTTCTCATGAACGGATCCGATTGGCCCGTAAAGATGAATCTCCATCTCCTCTGAAAATGGTTGGCACTATCCCAACAATGTGGATGGCATTTGCTTGGATTAGCTTATCCGTGATTTCTTCTAAAAGAGAATTCCCCTGCCTCTGGGTCAATGCTTCTGGTGCCACAAATTTCTTGAGTTTTCCAGTTCTAATAAACTCCTCGACCAGGCTCTGGATGTGTTTGCTTTCCTCTGTGTCGCAGTCATGGCCGGGTCCCTGTGGTAAGCACATTACTGCTTTGTGTCTTAGAGAAAAGGTCTGGCTTGCATCGATGGAGTCTTCTTAAAGTACTCCTCATTTGGAATAGCCTGCACAAATTTTACCATTGAGAATCTCAACTAAGTTGCCTCCAAGGTCACGCCATCTTTCAAAGGTCGCTCATGATAACAAGTCAACCATTTGTTAGGATATCAAGCCTGACCTCCTCAGCTGTGGTTGTTGTCAGCCCCCCTGTTGTCCTAGGGAGGTCAACAATCTTCGTAAGGTGGATGAACAAAAGGACACGAGTCTTCCCTTAGTCATCATTTATCGTCTCTGAGGGTCGTTCTCTGCAAACAACAGTCTCTGCTTTAACAAAAGCAGGGTTGGAGTTGTACTCTTTGGCAAAAATAAGATTATTAGTCGGCTCTAACAATTCGACTAGGGTTTTTGGTTATTAGATACCCAAAGCATAACAAAAAGGTCCATCATTCATCCCCTAGGCTAAGGCAAAATGTGTCCCTCACCTCCCACATCTCCTTTTGGAATTGCATCGCGAATGATCGGGGGCACTTATTTTCCCTGCATGATCTACAACAGTATCTACAAACTCTTCTGCGGCTTTTGGGCGCTGACAAACTGCGCCACAAACATTATTTTAGAGTCAACAAAGGAGGTGATCACTCTCGCCACTAGCTTGTTGAACCACCTTAGGGCCGACTCCTTCAGCGTGGTGAAGAACATGCAACACTTAAGAGCATCGGTAATCATGAGCAAACAAATGGTCGACTCAAAAGAGGCAATATTGTTGGACAGATCAGTCCGACCTTTACAAGATTCAAATGATAATATCTTGAATTTCTTCAGAGATTCAGCTTTAGAAATTTATCGAGAGAATGCATTCTCCGATTAGCGGGGGGCTCAGTGCGCCCGATTCATTGTCTGTCCACCGGTGCAGACCCAACACTATATTCGTACTGGGAGCCTCCTTGTCTTTCCGGGGCTTGAGTTATCCTTTGACCGTTGGTTTCTTGCTCTTTTTTTCGAGGTTCTGCTCTCCATGGTTTTGTTCTCTTCCTCTTGTTATAGCTTCTCAGATAGCCTCTGTTATCATCTCTGTTATCATCTGTTATCATATCTAGCATATGATCCCTTAACTCATAGGTTTTTTGCTCCATAAACTCCCTTGTATACTCCATCTCTATAATGTCTCTTGGGTGGTTCTCTTCTCTTGGTGTTGCTCATCTTCTCGTTGTTGGCATGATCTATGCTCATCGTACATTTCAAGATGTTGAATCTGAATATGTCAAGGAGTTACACCCAAGAAATAAAGTATAAGTTAGGAGAGAGAGAGACAGAAAAAGAGAGTGTGTGTAAAATAATGAACAATAGAATATATTTTTTATTAGCTTTTACTGAATAAATGATTCCTTTATTTATAAAAAAAGGGATACAATGTGTAAAATGATATGCTTACACCTGCTTTAATAGAGAAGCTACAATATATTTTAGGTTATTTTATAAATGAGCCTATGACTCGACTACCTTATAACTCGATCAGCTGAGATCAACAAGTCTTGGTTTGAAACGCTCGTTTGTCTGACTTGTTGAGTTGAGATTATCAATCGTCTTCTAATGATCTTTTGTTCGGTAGTATTTCAGCTTGATTCTGTCAACCTAATGCTCTAGTTCGATTGTTGACTATCAACCATAGATAAGGAGTTTGAATGAGACTAGATTGTCGAGGATAGGGTGAATCACCGTAATCCAACAGATAGCTCACCTATTGACAAAGGATCCTTTGGGGTGTTTTTGAAGTATAACATGATAAACTCTCGACCTCTTTATGAAGAATCGCAAATGCTCTTATGAGATGACGGTGAAGTTGGGCATAAGTTGAGCTGATGCATTCACTCGATTCGATATCTCTTGGTTTTTTGTCATGACGGCCTACATCCGACCGGCTTCAAGACCGGATCTAAGGGATCAACATTTGGTCAATCAAGTCTATTGATCTTAACGTGATGGGACTTTTGATCTTTCTTCTGTGGGTCCTCTTTGGCTATATTTTCATGACTCTTAGTCCATTGGATTTCCTCAAGACTTGTGATGACACATTATAAATATCCACATGAAAAAATGTAATTACTTTTAAGAAGTGATCATAATATTTTTCATGTGAGATTAAGTAGTTGAGTGATATAAACATAAATATGTAAATTTATATAAAAGATTTGTAACTACGTAAAAAATTGTATGGCATATGGGCATGCATGTAAATGCCTCTTATTATGAGAAAAGATTATGTTCGGATGACTGACAGACTGACAGCGGCATGAATCGTATCACACCGCCAAATGCACAGTATGATGCGATTCAATCGGATGTAATATTTTCTCCCTTATTACTCACCATATTTAAACTTAACCTGATTTTATCTTCACATAGCTCTGATTCTCTTTCGAGGAACCAATCGAGCTCGCAGAGAATTCTTCATCACAACAGTGAATTCAGTCTTCTCAGAAAGATCAATCTCCTCCCCTTCCACGTTTCTCCACTCGAATTCCCTCACAAGATTAGCCACAAAGAATTCCAGATGAAAGATGGCCAATCCAAGCCCAGGACAGATCCTCCTCCCTGCTCCAAAAGGCATCATTTTGATCTCTCTGTTTCCAGTTATATCCATTCTTGCAGCTGATCCTCCCTCCATAAACCTTTCTGGCTTGAATTCCATGGCTTCTTTCCAAATCTTCTCATCCAAAGCCATCTCCGCAATGCTGAAATTAATCGACGAGTTCTTGGGTATCAAATACCCTTCAAATTTGATATCTTCTGTTACAGCGTGAGGAAGAAGGAGATGGCCGGGAGGATGAAGACGCAGCCCTTCCATTATCACCGCATTTAGAAAAGGAAGCTTCTGCAGATCCTCAGAACTTCCTTCCCAGTTTTTGATCTCTTCCCATAGCTCAAGCTGGATCTCCTGATTCTTCACTAGCTCCGCCATGATCCACTGAAGAGACGTCGCCGTCGTATCGGTTCCCGCGCTCAGAAACTCTGAACAGAGCGCTACCAATTCGTCTTCGTTAAGAAACCTGCCGCCATCTTCAGGCAGCTGGATCTCGAGCAGGGAGTCCACGTATGAAAAAACTGGTTTCCCATCCCCCTCCGTAATTTCCTTCCTGCGCTCTCTGCGAGCTTTAATCAATGGGGAAAATACCTCTTTCTGCTTCCGGCGAAGCTCCATAGCAATCCCCAACTTTTTACGAAAGAAATAGCCGGCGATCGCCGGGACAAAAAGTAGAAAAGTGAGCTTACCGGCATGGAGAAGGTAATTTCTCTGGGCGATTTCGATTTCTCTGATAACCTTCTCGTCAAACTTCTCTCCGAAGCACATCAGTACTACAAGGCAGAACATGGCGTACTGGAAGCTATCCCTAGGGACGACAATCCCGTCGCCGGTTTCCGATTGGGCACGGAGGCGTTGAGAGAGGAGATCAAATGCCCAGCGGCGGCCGTCTTCAAATAGGGAAATGCGAGAAGGGTGGAGCGTCTCGGAAACAAGATTCCGGCGAAGAAGCCGCCAAATAGGACCGTAGGAGGCGGCGGATATGATGTGTTGGTTGCTTGAGAGGAAGCGAGCGGCTGGGAGAGGCGTGGGGCGACCTGAGAAAGTGGCTCCATGCTCGATAAGAGCCTTGTGGGCAAGAGAAGCATCGGTGACAAAGATTACCGGAACGGAACCGATGCGAAGGGTGACGATGGGGCCGTATCGGGCTCGAAGATCGTGGAGTAGGGAGTCTAGATGTTGGAGATTGAAAGACCGGCGGAACCAGAATAGGTTTCCTATTATAGGAGCTGCCGGCGGGCCAGGAGGGAGCTTGGAGTGACTGAAGGAGGAGAAGAGGAAGAAGACGATGACTCCTGAGAGGGAGAAGAAGAGAAAAGGCAGCAGAGGAAGCTCCATTTTTTTAGGTTCTGTATTATCGACCTGGTCGTCCTACCGTGTTTAAAGTAAAATTGATAAATGTAATAAATAAAGACTCTTTTTTAATTATTTATTTACATATCTCAACTTAATGCATGAAATAACTTAAGCGTGTCCCCATAAATAACAACAAATTCTTAAAAGGTCTCACGCCTAAATTTTATTTCTTATATTTATAGTGTCCAAATCATTTATATCATATAAAAATTATTATCATTTTAATTTTTTAAAAGTTAAAATACACCTATTCATGTATCACTAAGATATGGTAGTTATGTAAAATTTTCATATATTTATTTTAATTTTGAAAATAAATAATAATATTATTTGATAGGTCATCAATCAATAATTTGACACTATCTCAATGTAACTTTTTGAATATGAAATATTCAAACTTCAATTAAAAATCATCTAGAACTCTAATTTAAGAAAAAAATGATAGTCAAACTGACTCGTTTAATGAGAAACCCAATGATATCAAAATTGGTCTATGAGAATCACATCAAGCCCAGTGCAGGCTTCATTTTTGGTGTCACGAGTGTTAGGTGTTCACCTAAAATATTTGAGATGGTCTACGGTTTGTCTGTACATTTAGTAGCTCAAGTCACCCACCTGAGACTCTCTAGCGCTTGTTCAGGGCAATAAGGTAGGTTGGCGACGATTTAGCCGTACTCGGGAAAACCTGTCTTCAAGGAGGTTCATTCAAAACGTGGGACATATTCAATGCTTATTCTGATGTTCAGAAGTCACCGCACGTCAGTATGAAGCCTCCCATAGTTGAAGAAGATCACAAAATCCTCCAACGCGCGCTATCGAAAAGTTTGAGTTTAAGACACCCTACCCGCGTCGTGGTTTAGGACGACTGTTGGCAACGATTTTCCCCAGTGGATGCTCGATCAAAACACTTAATTTCAAAGTTATGGGACTACATTTCACTCATTCATAGTCCCTCATAGCTCACTGATAAAAAAAATCCTCTATTGGGCACTTCTACTGAAAATCAGGGTTGGGGCTAGTCCGACACCTAAGTGGCAGCCCCGCCTTCTTAGGCACCCAAAATGCCTACTGAGACATCCAACCCAAGACGTTGGAAGTCTGGTGCCATGTCCCTGGCGCTTGGGAGCCTAAGCGCCAATTACAGGCGCTTAGGCACCCAAAAACACAAAAATCAACATTAACACGAGAGCCTGAAAGTCTGGCACCACCTGGGTGGCACCAGGGAGCAAGCACCTAGGCGCCGGTCACTTCTCGGGTGATAGAAAATAGATGTTTTTGACACCGTTTTGACTCTCGAGGCCGCTGGAATTGTAAAGGCTCGCCTTGGGATGGGAAATAGGGCATATAATGCCCCTTTTGTCCTCCTCTAGAAGCTACCTAGACATTCTCATGATGGCATCTTGATCATTTGGAGGCCAAGCTGTTTTAAATGGGGAAAACCCTTATTTTTCTCTATTGATGCTTATCGAACTCGGTCGAGTCGGTCACTCTCCCTCTCCCTCTCATTCTTCGTTGGCGAGCTAAAGGAGCTTGAGGAGCTTTTGGGAAAGCTGTGGGAGAGCATTCAAAGGTCTATCGGAGAGGCCTTTTGAAGAAAGAGCAAGGAGGAGGGGTTTCTCTTACCTTGCTTCATCTTCTTTCTCCTCTTCTCTGCCTCTCTCTCATTTTCTCCATATTCTTCCACATTTTGTGAGGGTGTGGGGAGGTTCCTTAAGGAGGAGCTTGGGAGCAATGCATCCACTCTCCTACGCATGAGGAGAGCTTTATCTAGCTCAGGGAAGGATCACCTGAGCATCGTCGGGACGTAGGCTTCTCTCCTACCAACAAGAGAGCTTCCAACGTGAAGAAACTTGATGCAACCTTCATTGTGGTGAGATTTCCTAACTCCTAATCGACCCAAGATTAACCTAGGTTTTGCGAAGTGGGTTCATCCACCCACAAGGGTTGAGCATGGTTGTCCAACATTAGTCGCCACGAACCACACTCCTATTTTGTTTTGACCATCAATTTCTAAAGGTAGCCAAAGGTTAGGAATTTTGTGTGTGGTCAAGTCCTATTCAGAGCTTAGTGGTTTCCCCTTTTCGAGCCTTAGATCCTTACCAAGTGGGTTGGAATCCCGGTTTTCTACGACTTCGGTGCTCCCAACCTTCTTTGGAGGGGTTGAAGAGGTCGATCTAAAAGGATGAGAAAAGCTTTGTAGCTAACTCATTCTACAAAAATTGTGGGCATTTGTAAGATGGAATAAGGCCCTATAGCTAGTTTGTCCTACGAACAGTGAAAGACTTCCCCTGTTAGAATCGAAGGGTGAAGTCCTCCACATTTCCATGTCAAAGTCGGAGGCAGCTTTGCCACAAAACCAAGAGAGTCAACCCTAGGTACCTATGTGAGGTCCTTAAGATGAGTTCAACGTACAATTAAGCGTTTTCGGGTTAAGCATTTTTGGGTTGCATTGTATATGTTTGGCCATTCGTGGCATTTTTTGCGTGTGGATCATTGCACATATTGTATGTTGATTCATTTACATATTCAATCTGAATGTTAAAATTTGACTCAAAAGGGCTATGATTTAAAAAACTAGGAGGAACCACATTGAGCTTATGGGTGAGGAAGAGTAGTCCTAAGATTCAATGCAATGTTAGGGAGATATTCATTGTTCAGTGTAGGTGTTTCTAGGGTGACATGCTAAATTCTTACCAATTTGATCTAAGGCTTCGTACCTTAAATATAAGATTGAGCCAATTAGAGGGCTATTAGGAGAAGGAGACTCTAGGATGAGAGGCTGAAGTTTTATCGTGACAATCTAGTATTTTAAGGAATCGATCTTAGGTTAAGCAAGCTACGTTATACCCTCGAAAGAGGGCAACATAGATTTTTGATCATATTGTCACTACCCAAATTAGATTCTAAGCATCATATTCCTATACATTATCTAGATCACAACAAGAGAAATGTAGTGTTTACACCTCAAAATTCACAAAATTAATTTATTTTGTTAAGATTAACTTTTAGATTTAGGTTTTTATTTAGGAGTAGTTGATAGAAAATACCCCTAATATTCTTTCCAAACTAGGACTGATAATAGTAGACTAGAACTAGTCTTTGGGATTTATTACTTTGTTTGTCTGTGGGATCAATACTCTGAGTTTTAAAGAAAACTTTATATTACTTGAATGATACGTATATTTGTGTAGAACTCATAGCGTGTGAACTATATATCAAATTCTAAACACTATAACATATCTATTTTTGTACGCTAGTTGCCTAAAGAAATTGGGTCAAGTTTTTTGCCAAGAAACAAAATAATTGTGTAATTGTGAGTCATGTTAGAAACCACAGATGTTATCATAGCTATTGCAGCTCCCAACTGCATCCTTTGCACCTTGCAAACGTCGTCCCAACTCATCTCTGTGACCTACGTGATCTATTACGTCTTACATGACTTACAACTCGTGCAGCTCCTGACTCTTGCCTCTGTAGCCTACAAACGTCATTGTAGCTCACCATTATGCCTTGTGTGACCAAATGCAACCTACATGGCTCACAACTCCTACAACATCCTACTACGATCATTGAGGTCAACCAACGCTCTTGAAGTAATTATCTGCAACCCACATGACTAACTACTACCATGACTTTCAATTACATCTTATATAACAAGCTGACACTGCAACCACCGTCTACAACACTCATGGCAAACAACTGTCTCCTTAGCAATCGACTACGACTTGCAATCTACTAAGAACTACATTCCTTACAACTATACAACGACTATTATTAGTAAATTATAATTATAGATTTACAATGGTCAACTTTATAACTCAATCTTCCATAATTCAGAAGATGAGTGCACATATGTACTCTCTATTCATAGTAGATTATTTTAACTAGGCTAGACCCTGTGAGCTTTTCACATTTTCAGGATTTTTTATGTAAAAGTTGAATTGTCTCCTTCTGCTTAATTCTCACTAATTTTGTAAGTGTGTGATGC